>LZPO01117654.1:24597-51862 GCA_001675575.1 Neotoma lepida
CACCCAGTAATGTGACAGCATCTATCCCTTGAGGCATTTGCTTCAGGCCATTTCAGTCCTACTATGCCCTAGCTTTCCTTGAAGAGGTGGGTGACAAGGAGATAAATGAAGTAAGGAGAATGGATTAGTAGAGAGAGGAAGAGAGATACACAGAGAGATTTGAGGGCTCTAACCAAGGACTTCATCTTTGTGTCCTATGAGAGTTCTACAGCTGAGCTACATCCCCAGTCTTTCCTCTCTCATTTCAGATGTTCACCTACCTAGCTTTTGACACTTCATGTCACACCTCAGATTAGTGTATCCTTGCATCTTTAAACTTTTCTTTAACTTTAGCCTTTGCATATATTGATGTGAGTTTAACATTTACTTCTGTCCACCTTCTTCCTCTAAGGAGAGCACAAGTCCATATACCACCTTGAATAAACAGTTCTCACCAAAAATAACAATATTCAAACATCATTGAATGTTATTTTTAGTTCCTCACAAGGTAGTATAAGTAGAGAATTTTCCTAGTTTTCTGTACATATGTTGATACTTTTGCTATTTTCTCCCAAGCTCCCAAGCTGGATCATTCAAACTTGAAATATTTNTTTCTTTGGATTTTGGGATTGTCTGTGTAGAAACCATAAGGGTTAGCAAGACCTCTGTTCCACATAGTCAGCCACAGTGGGAAAGTCTGATCTGTAGAAAAGTCATGTTNCAGAACTCTCTAAAGATCACATTCATGTAGGAGTATTTTCTTTTGAATTTACCTACTGGTAAAAGTGCATTTCCAAGTAATTCTGAATGAGACTAATAACAAGAAACAGACGTAGCAATAATTAAGTATACTTAGTGTTTGTTTGTTTCAGATTTACTTTGGATAGTGAGCATGCCCAATGTCATGAAATAGTAGTTGGAGGTGGATTACATATACTAGAAAGAAAACTTGGAAGCCTTCCAATTCCCTCAACTGGACATTTTACAGTAGCTACAGATGTTGAAAATGCTACCCAGGTGTGTTGTTTTTGTTTTTCCCCCTCTTCCTTTTTTCTAAGGAATTTAAAAATTAATTTAATTTAGTCTCCCTTGGTAATTACCAAAATTCTTGTTCAAAATGACTCCCCTTCCATTTCTTTCTGGGCAGGGCAGTAGAAGAAAGCATGAGATTAAGGATATAGTTTAAGATTAAGACAAATTTTAATATATTTTAGCCCAGGAATAAAAAGAGAGAAAGAAAGGCATGAAATATGAAGACTATTAAAATCTATACACGTTACCTGTCTATGAATCAGGAAGTTCCCATGGGAACTCAAAACAATATAGGTTACTGCCATTGTTCTTAGTTGCCTACTATAGATAGATGACAGGACCCTATTGCTAAAGACACAACATAGTTTGGTTACAGGACATAGAGAAATCAAGCTGGAAGTGACTAGGAAACTCTCCCTCCAGAGTAGCTTCCATAGTTCTAGAAGATACTAAGAGAAAAGACATCAGTGATTCCATACTGGCTCCTGTATCCACCTGCAAGGTAAGATGTGCGCACTGATGCAGTAGTGGGAAGACTGGTAACTGGGTTAACCAAGAGCTCTCTTGATTGGATTTGAGGCCAGTTCCGCAGGAGGGAATTCATGCTTGTTGCTGTCAACATAGTTAAGACCTATAGTTAGGGAGGTTATAGGATCCAGGGGAACTTACTATTGTTGTTTTGATAAATGATCATTTTGTTGCATTGCTTTTTAAATACTTTATGTCCATAAATTTGTGCTGCTCTCAATCTTGGTCAAAGAAACTTCTTATTGCAATGGATAGTGGTTAATGCAGAGACCAATAGCTGTTCAAAGTGCTGAGAATAATGACTGCATCCTACTGATGGGCTTACAGGTGTGTGGTAGGGCTAAGAACATGGTCTGAGACCTTTATAGTAGTTATGCAGCCTTTATGGACCCTGAACACTTTATGATTTATATATGTATATTANATATATTATATATATATTATATATACATATAAAAATACTAAAATATATAAATACTAAAATCCTTTCACTAATATCTTTCTCTCTCTCTAAATGTATATGTAGATATTATGGAAGGATTTTAGTTTAATTGCCTAAATGCAACCCTCTTCCTATTACAAATCTACTGTCTTCACCAAAGGTGAATCTTTGTGAACTAGGAATGTTAATTTCCTAGAGATCTGAGAAATTTAAGAGGTAATCCAGCCACTCATTCAACAAGCAGCCAGGTGCATGATAGAAATCTACCTTTGAATGAAAAGTAATGTAGTTTTTTTTAATAGTGTGAGTATTTGAGGGCCTTTNAGCATAAAGGTTTAAGGTTAGTAATAAGACTTTTCTGCTGTTTTGATTTGTGTATCCTAGAATTCAAGAAAATAATCGACCTGCTATCTGACATGGAAAGTCTTTACCTGTCTCGGGTGGTATATACTAGATGAGGATCAGGAAACCTGAGTGATAGTTTTGACTTTGCCAATGAGTAGCTATGGCTTGGCTTGTGATGGTAGATAACTACTCATTAGAGACATTGTCCCTTTGTCAAAGGACAGAATTTGGACTCAGTTATATTTAGTACTTAAATTGGGACTCCAATTGTTTTTTAGATGAAAATACTTTTAAATGTATTTTGTATTACTTTACATAAAATATATTAATTACTGTGTTTAAGTATATTTATATTAGTTTTGCAAAACCAGCAATGACAGCAGTGATATACAAAAGACTGCTTGACACTTGTTCATTGTGAATATATTAGTATAATCCTATATGCATAAAAAACACAAAATTACATTTTCCCCTGTTAGTAAAGGAGCATCAGAGAAATGCATTGTGCCTTATGAAGAACTTACCCAAGTCTTTGGTGCCTGGGGACTTACAAGTTTGCTGTTTTTTAATCTAATGGTCTGCAAGGAGCTTCTCATGGTGCTTGTGCCTGAATTTTGTGACAATAGGCAAGTTCATTATTAGTTTACTAGTAAGTCTTTTCCACAGGATACAGAAATACATAGAATTGTGGTTTTATGCTAATATTTGGCTGGACTACTTTTTTAAACTCAAAAACATGTTTGAGATATTATATGAATGTTTAGTTTGTGACAATCAATAATGCCAGTATAGATCATCCACAAACCTATTTAGTGATAGCAAATAGAGGATATTTTTACCAATAGAGCAAAGAGTCCCATGCATTCCAATACATTTCTGTAACATTAAGAATTTCTAAGTAATCGCTAATTGAATAGAGTTGCATTGTGGGAGATCAAAATTTGACCTGCTGTGTTCCACTAATTAATAAATAAATAAATAAATAAATAAATAAATAAATAGGTGTAAATATATAGAGTTCCAGACTAGACTTGGCTAATGTGTGAAAACTTGTATCAAAACAATAATCATATGGACTATTAGATTGAAAAACAGCAAAGTTATATTAATCACCAGGGGGCAAAGACTTGGATAGGTTCTTCATAAGACACAGGGAAATTCGCTGATGCTGCTTTACTAACAGGGACAAATGTACAGTTTTGTGACTTTTATGTATCTGATTATATCAACAAAATCCCAATAAAAGAGTTGTAAAATGTTATAGTGCAATATTTTAAAACATAAAGCATGGTTTAAAAAAATAAACACTTGTCAGAAGTTTAAACCTTAGAAAATCTTAGTTGGATAACTTAGGATCTTCTATTTGTTTAAGGATGAAGTCAGACTCAAAACAAAGAATTTCTGTATTTTCTGGATGTTGATCAAATGATGCAGAGNCATGGAGATAATTAGTACCAAGCTGGTCAAGTCTTGGCAGAATTGTAGAAAAAGAAACCTAAGTCTTTTAGGAGTGAGTGAGTGAGTGAATGAGTGAGTGTGTGTNGTGTGTGTGTGTGTGTGTGTGTGTGTGTGTGTGTGTGTGTGTGTGTGTGTGCATGTGTGTGTATGTAAATTTTATAGCTAGGATATGATAAACACTGAAAGTGATTTAATCACACCATGTTCTTTAATAAAAGGAACATTGTTTTTCACCTATACATTTTTATCTCTGTTACTGATTCTCAGAAAATGGCTCTCGAGTCAGTACTTTTGGCATCACCTGTGAATTCGCTAAAAAAACAGATTCTGTGGCTCATCTCAGATCTATGAAGTCAGACCTTGTGAGGGAACACCCAGCAGTCTTGTTTACATAAGCCCTCCAGTTGTTTTGATGCTTGCTACTTTTGAGGCTGACTAATCTGTGATAACAGATATAATGGTTTCAGTAGTTAATTGGCTGTGTAGATGAAGTCATATATTCTTAGGTTAGTTAATACGTACACACTCATTAGTTCATCTAAAAACTGAAACAGATGATTGTCACTTTTGTAGACTTTGCTCTGATGCTGTCTCACAGTTACCCATGCGGGGTAGTAATTCTCAGTTTTATCACCTGAATAGCACTTGTGGAACAAAAATGTTAAAACCTGACCTCAACTGGGTGTGGTGGCACATGCCTTTAATCCTAGTCCTTTGTAGGCAGAGGCAGGCAGATCTCTGTGAGTTCAAGGCTAGTCTAGTCTACAAAGTGAGTTCCAGGACAGCCAGGGCTGTTACACAGAGAAACCTTGTCTAGAAAAAAACAAAAAACAAAGACCAACAAAACAAACAAACAAATAAACAAACAAACAAAACCTAGACCTGGTCTCTTGATTGTGGTAACAATGAAGTTTTTAAGCATCTGTATGTTTTAAAAACTAGAGAGGTTTTAGAGTTAAACTGTAGCCAGGTGCTTAAAGATTGGCTATTCATCGTCAATTAAAACATTACATATTAAGTCCATTAGGTACTCACATTATTTTAAGCACATTGTCGTTTGTGTATTTGTGATTGAAAAATAATCTGCTTCCTTGCATTGCTGACTGCTTGACCATGATCTTGTCTTGACTGTTTTAGGACTGTTAGAGTGTTGGCTAGATCTTGACCTATGTGGACAGTTAGTTTATATGAGTACCAGCAGTCCCATGTCCCTAGGGAGCTTGTTTCAGAAATAAATAAATTGGAGACTCTCACTCCTGATTTGTCAAAGCCTAATTTATATTTTAACATGTCTTATGAGGTTTGTGTCAATTGAAGAGTCTCTGTAACCTAATTTGGAAATCAACTTGAATTCATTTCTTGTTTTTAAATTTAGTACTCCATTGATTTGATAACTGTTTTATGATCACACCATATCAATCTCCTTAAACTTATCTTTTTTCTCCCTTTTTNTCTTTTTCATACCCCTCCCCCAGTAAATTATTTCCCTAGCTCTTTCTAAACTTGTTTTTAAATCTAGTTTTGAGCAGATTTTATAATAGTAAAGGATGTTCAGGTCCTTCTAATTTGATAGTCTCACTTGGCAGGTTAGATAATTAGTCTCAAAGAAATAAAATACTTGGCTTCATTTACAAAGATTACTAATGAAAAGATTTATGGATGCATGTTTGGTTTTAATTTTTTCTTTCATTATAAGTCATTTAAAATTTCCATACTCCAGATACGAGCTAACTGATAAAACAATCTTGGATTCTCAAATATACTTCCAAGCCAAAATCTTAAGTATTCACCAACAACTACTTTAATTATATTTCTAAGTTTATCTTGATATGTTTTTGCTAAGAAATTCCATTTTAGTAATGCACTAACAACATTAATTAAGTTAATTCAGAATTTGTGAAATGAATTAGAGGAAAAGAAAAACCCAGTCCTAAAAGGAACAACAGTGAACAGGATGGCCTTGTGTTCACTGCTGGTGTCGTCCTAAAAGCTTTATTTGTGTACTCTTGGAGATGGTGGGTAATTTTAACAGGAAGAAGCTTGTAAATGTTTTGAGATTGTTCAGTTGCTTCTTCTGTGTTCCTGAAGATCGAGGCTGTACAGTGTGCTTTTCTGAATTCCCCAAACATCTATGCTTTACCTCAGGTCTTGCTAGTTTACACCTACAGTTTCCTCGGTGTGTCACTTGTGTAANTCCTCACTGAAGTGTTAAGTGCTAGATTCTTACCAATTAGTCTGGTGGAGAATGACATAGAAATCTTAAGTGNCTTATTTAAAATACAGATTCTTTTCTACCCAAGTCGAGGGCTATTTGCTGAAGAGACCTTGGAATGTGTATTTTTGCTTAGCATTTGAAGTGGGTCTTTCGAGCTCTAAAATTTGAGGATCATTTCATTTAGATGATTAATTTTTTTGTTTTATTTCTTCTTATGATATAAAATTATATTTATTACTATTACTCATCATAATTTTCATTTTGAGACAGGGTCTCATTCTGTACCTAGGCTAGCTTGGAATTCATAGTGATCCCCCTACATCAGCCTCCTGAATGCTAGTGTTACGAACTATCAAATCCAACTTTGAAGTTTTAAATAGCTAAATTTTTCATGATTAGGCATAAGGGGGTGTGGGGTCCCAAGTACAGTGTTTGTTAGTATCTATATTGTCCTATTTTTCTGTCTTCTCCCTAGTGCTGCTTTTGTTTTCCCTTCCACTTGAGGGTTGAGGAGAAACTCCTCCGTGGACAGGGGCCAGCTATTACTGATAGAGGAAGGGTTGAGTTTCTCATTACAGCTTTGTCACCTGTACTGCAGATGTTAGGAAGGGGATAACTGTGGCTGATTGGAGTGAGGAGTGTGAGTGTGCCTAGCTTGGGATGTTCCAAAAGCAAGAGCAATACTGCAGTCTTTGTGACCTTTTTGGAAGGTCTTGCTTATGGTTAATATCTTTNTGTATTTCATTTATATAAAGCAAGCTCTGCCTGTTTGTAGTACTCCCAATCAGTCTCACCTCCTATAATGGAATATGTTAATATAAGCAATAATACCATATGAATGTAATATTTTCATCATGACTTTTCAAATTAGTTGTTAGTCACAGGTAATTTTTTTTCTTTTAAAAGTGGTTGCGTTAGAAATTTTGACTAGAAACTTCTGACAGGGAGACTCTAATTATTTTTTAAATTTATAAAATAGACTACATTCTTCCTTTTCATTCAGAATTTTTGTCTCATATCTGAGGGAAACTGTGCATACNTGAAATTTATGTGCAAACAAGAATAGACATTTTTGTTGTTGTTGTTGTTTTGTTTTGTATTCTGACTAAATCAAAACCAAAAACTTAGTAAAGTGGTAGACTTTAAAAATCTACTTATCTATTCATTAACTTCTAATGGCTATCCTGAATTTTGTTAGTGTATGACAGTCCAGTTAGTTCAGAGTACNGGGCACACTTTATTCATTTTAATTTTATGTTATTTTTATGTGTATGGGTGTTTTGCCTGCATGTTTGTCTATGCACTACATGCATGCATGGTGTATAGAAAATTAGAAGAGGGTGTCAGATTCCCTGGAACTAGACTTACAAATAGTTCTGAGCTGCCAGATCGGGGCTAGAAATCAAANCTGGGTCCCTTTCAAGTTCAAGCAGTGCGCTTAACCACTGAGCCATCTCTCCAGATCTCTCTCCCTTTCCCACCTCTTTTTCTTTAAGGTGGGAACTAACTGAAAATAGGTGACCATACTTTTCTAAATGGTATGTTCTCTTCCAACTCTTAAGCTGAGAAGCTCTTAGTCTATGAAAGGATTTTTACTTTCAGTGGCTTATTTGCAAATTGCTAGTCATAATTTACTTTAGAACACCAAGTATTGCTTTCACATGAAAGTAGTAGCCATAGAAGTACAGCTGCGTTTTACCCTTCGTGTGTGTGTGTGTGTGTGTGTGTGTGTTTTGTGTGTCTGAATCGGATGTGTGTGTGTGTGTGTTTTGTGTGTCTGAATTGGATGCATGAGTGCATGTGTGTGAGCTTTTGACCTTTCATTATATAGTGGGATAAAGTGGATTAATTTCCTAGGTGTTAGCTTTTGTCAGGTTTTTACCTTTTCAGGCTTGTTTCATAAAATGGAAACAACTGTCTTAGTGTAAGTAAAGTAATGCTTTCAAGTCTCAAGAGCAGAAAAAGGAACTACAAAGTCAGAGCTATGAGGTGAGCCACTTGCTTGATTTTCCCAGGTTGTAGCACTGAAATGTCCATTCTTTGGGAACTCCTTCAATTCTGGGAAGACCATGATGGTTCATCACCTTGGTGCTATAGACAGAGAGGGTATAGTGGCTTAGATAAGGTAGTTTAGATGCTCACAAACAGTTATCTGGCATAAACATGGAGGAATGGCATTTCTGGCCCCAAGCATCTTTGTGGCTACACCTTTCTGAGGTTACTTTTTGAAATGCATGTCCTGAAGTGTTAATAATTACCACAGTCTCACACCAGCTATGAGGCACATAAGAGTGACAAAAATTATGCACACAGCGTTTCTCTTCCTGTAACCAGAGTTTTTACAGCAGAAGCCTGGGCTCAGCCACCAGTTCCCATACACCAGTTAAAGAGACAGAAATTAAAAGCAGAGATATGTTCAATGTGGCCATGCTGGGAAGAGGAATTAGAAAAGGGGTGAAGTGACCCTAAGTCCTTCTTGAGGAAACTTACCAGAGTGTTAGGTTTAGAGGAGGAAGTTCTTACTTGACATCATCTCTGATCAGGTCCTGAAAGGTAATCTCAGACAGAATTAATTGCTGGAGGGGCTGAGATGGTTACTTCCATTCCAGGGGGAATGTCAGTCCTAACAACAATTACCCTCATTGTATTTCGGAGGGGTCTTTATTTTATACAAGAATAAAGTGATCCAAGGATAGCACCTTAAGCCAAAATAAAGGAGACAGACAAAACAATGGCAAGAATCTTAGCCTTTCATCCTGCTTCAGTACCTTGTGGGCCCCAGTGAGGAGTCAGTGCTTTTTAAGGAGAGGTTTCTAGGCCCCTGCTTTACTCCATCTCCTCTTCCTGTAGGAGAACTTATTTATGTGACTGAAACTAGATGCTGGAAATGTTCTCTTTCATCTTTTTGGCCATGAACCAAGTTGAAGTAGAGGACGCTATCCTTGAAAAGAGAACAGAAGTCACAGTCGCCTTCTTATGCCTCAGCTTCTGAAGTGATCANTACTGCTTTACAGCCCCCATTCAAACCTGCTCTGGTGTAATTGTTTGTTGTTTCACCCAATGGAAAAGANATCACTATTCTTTGCAATATAAAATGCCAAGTTCTGTCATGTGTCACACATTGGAATTGGTGGAATTGATTAATCTAAAATCCTCAGACGGTGGTCTGGTACCATTACTTATAATGCATGAACCAACCAATACCGACTCTAGTGTTTTGAGGAACAGATAATGTGTAAATGCTTATGGAGAATAGATTTAGTGTCACATCATGTTTTGTAAATAAAACTTCTTCCTATAAAGTTGTTTTTTAAATGAATTTTAAATTATCATTTCTTACTGTCTCTTACACCCAAGGCAGGGGTGGGTGGTGGTGGTGGGATGGTGCAGGGGTAGATGAGGGGAATAGAAGAGGGGAAATGCTTTCCCAGACTAAGGCAGTGGGAAAGCAACAAGTAGAGCGAGTGGAGGTCACATTGTCCTCACTGTCTGGGACTAAGCCCCAGGTTTCTCCAGCCCTGGACCCCCCATTCACTTGAAATGAGGCCCTGGGCACCTGACCTCCCTACTAATATATTACATCATCACTTTTTAAATAGATACAGGCACTGGTCCCACCACCCCTCCCTGTTTGATCCCTCCCCACTGTTGGGGGTACCTGGGCAGCTATGCAAGTGGGTGTGGAGGTGCATGGAGAGAGGAGAGCACTGGGCCTTGAACCTGCACCTTTTGGGGGGATGCCAGGGGAAGGGGGGAATAGTGCAGGTTTGGAGTGGGGGTACAGCACTCAGCTAGGAAGGGAGACTTGGTAGTTAAAAATGTGAAATTGGATTTCAACAAGACCATCAGAAGAGGCTATGTACAGAATGGGGGTGAACTCACTCCTAAGAGTGACAGGCAAAATCTGAGGAAAGGCTCCCTTTCCCTTAGGTCAGCTCTGCAGCTCACTTTTCCCATGGGCATGTGAGTTGCCTAGCCACCATATTGCCAAGGGGACACCCATTCACAGGCCAGGATGGCTGGGTGTGATGCTNGCTCACTAGAAGTGGTTGCTCGCCCTTACAGGACATGACTTCCAGATGGTGCTGGCTTGCCTGCTCCTCAACAAAAGGCTACCTCAACCCCTCACCCCATCCCACACCCATCACCCACCATCCCAGGGGAGGCATGAGTGAGGGGTAGCAAGTCTCAGGGGTGACTCCGCTTGCACCTCCGCGGAGAGGTGGGCAGAAGGACGTAAGACACCCAGCCCTCCCTGACTTTTTGCTTCAGGGAGGGAGCACTAGGAACAAAACATCCCCTGAGCTGGAGGCAGGAGGAAAGAGATGGAGAGCTCCCTTAGCTGGGTGGAGCCCTCCTGCTACCACCAGGGGCAGGGCGGGTGAACCAATCAGGTTCACCAATCAGGTTCTCCATGATCCCATGACTCAGCCTTCCCCCACCCCAGTCTTTCCAGCTTCCATGTTTCTCACCTACTCTTCCTTTGCCACCTCCCTTTGCATAATTTACTGTCAGGAAAAGGGAACAGAAACCAGGAAAGCGGGGGAGGTTGAAGGGAGAAGAATTCCACCCCCTCACACACAGCCCAAACCCAGGGGGCATAGGAGTGAGGCAAGGCTTTAGTGCCAAGTCCCAGCCTCCTAGAAACCTGCATAGGAGAAATAAGACCCCACAAATCAAAGATAGATTATTGCTTCAATTCTCCAGTAGCAGTTGGGGACAGGGACCCCACCTTTGCGTGTGTGTGTGTGTATCACACATATACATGTATATGCATATTTTTTTCATGTATTACTCCTTGGGTGATCATCCCAGTCTTGAAAGCTTGTGCCCCAAAACCTCAGTTTGGAATTGGAATGAAGGTTCTGGGGGGAAAGGGATTGATTCTCATGCCAACAAGGCTCAGTATCCTTGTCTTTGGTGCTCCCTTGCTCAGCATGATACCCCAGGTCTTGTGCTGCTCCAGCCTAGCCATTCATCCCTCTTAAGAGGACTCCATGGCACCTTCAGCCTGCGGTGTGGTAGGTGTCCCCTCCTCCTCCTAAGGGAGCCCTTGCATAGTAACTGGGGGCCTATTGCTCCCAGAATTGAGCTCGAGAGAGCCACAAGGTGTCCAGTTGGCCACTGGAGCAGTCAAGGCCAGCAGGGTCTGGTGGTCAAGGGTGGTGGGTAGTTCACTGGCACATCCTCCTCCTTCTGGTACACCCCTCCAGGCAGTTCTGACCCTTGAGATGCTGCAGGTGCTGAGGTGCTGCAGGTGGTTGGTCCTCTTTGGTGAAAGCCTTGTGGCACAGGTGGCACTCATAGCGCAGGTCCACAGTGTGCAGGCACAGTGGTTCTTGAGGTCTTAGCTCTGCAGGAAGCTGTCTGGGCAATGTGGGCATGAGTAGGGGTGCTGTCCTGTGTGCTTCAGCATCTGGATCTTCAGCTTGTCAATCCTGGTGAAGCAGATACATCAGACCTCAAAGGCAAAGGGCTTCTCATGTGGCATTATGGGTTTTCATGTGGCATTACAGTTTGCCTGCCCTATGGATTATCTTGTGACAGACAAGGCACTCTTTGGGCATCTGTGAATGGCACTTATGCACCAGCCTGTCTTGGCCATCCAGGTGTGGTGCCACGGCATCCTGGTGTAGGAAACTTGGGTAGGCCATCAGGTCAGGATCAGTGGTATNTTCATCTGAGCCCTCTGGCGATAGATATTGGGGGCCCATTGCTGTGTGATGGCCCATAGGCTGGAGGATATATCAGCTCCTCTTCTTCTTCCTCANTCTCAAAGACCTCATAGTTCTGGGGCTGGTCAGGAGGTAAGGCATCACCTGTTGGAGGACTGTAGCTGCCCCTAAACCCACTGTTCCCACTGTTGCCTACTCTACCAACTACCTGTTCTTTATATGTCCAGGAATGAGTGAGTACTGTGGATGCATCAGGGACCAGATGGTTTGTTCAGGCCCCCTTGGTTTGAAGAAAAGCTTTTCAGGCTTGCAGTTGTGGCAGGCAACAGGTTGAGCTGGTAATGGTAGTGGTTGGAGGGGCACCTGTGGAGGGCTATCTTCACATTGGGCACTTCTGAGGTTGAGACTGTGGTGGTGGCAGTGGTAAAAGCCTCCTTGTACACAGTCAGGCTTGCTCACAGTCATCCTCATCTGAGCTAGGGGCTTCTAGTCCACCACCTTGTAGAATTTCCATGCAGACAACGACACTGGGAATTTCTAGTAGCCAGTTAACTTGGAGTATAACCAGGATGTTGGCACTACTGGTGGTCAGTGTGGCTGTGTAGGCAAATTCCAGCAGGGCACCCAGGGTTTCAGGTCCTACAAAGTCTGGCTCACACACACACACAGGCCCCTGCTCCTCCAGCAGCCTGTCCTGCCACCTCTGTTACCATAACAGCCCCCCACCCTTNTTACCATAACAGCCCTCCACCCTCACCATGAAGAGCTTCTAGAAGTAGTGGCTGTAGGCAGCCAGCACAGCCATGTAGGTGCTGTATTCAAGATCCTGCATCCTGATGGTGAGGTCTCATAGATGGCCCAGCTGGCTCTGTTCATTGAGCTCACTGTGTGGTCTGGGAATGAAATTCCAATCAGGACATCCTCAGGACTCCCCATCAGGGTTCCCCATCTTTTCCTCTCAGCCTTTTGGAGCTGCAAAGAAGCCCAAACTTCCCCAGCCAGCCCAGGGCTTGTGGCCCTGCTCTGGTCCTGGTTAGAAAGCTAAGGTCAGTGGCTTGCCTCTCCTTGTTGGGGGGGAGGGGCTCATCCTCCACCACCATTTGCCTCCTCCTACTGCCCTGACCCCCTGTGACAGGGAGAGCCTTACATTCACCTGGCTCTCTCCCTCCAGGGCCTGCCTCACCTGTCCTGTCTCACCTGTCATCCTGCTTGCTTTCCTCTCATTGTCCCCTCCTNCCCCCCACACCTGCCACCCTCAAACTCTCCCCTGCTTAGCAATATCTTCTGTCACTTCTGGTTTTTCACCCCCCAGGCACCCCTTCCCTCCTCCCAATAAGGACATAAACTTACACCTCTTCCAACAGCTAGTTCCAGTGGGGAGCCTATGGGTCCCTCCATCCTTTCATCTCCTTCCTCTGAGCTCTTACTGTGCTCCCTGAGCCTTTCCCAGGCTTTTCCTTTCCCTTCTTTCCTTCTGTCTTCCTTCGTCTGCCGCGATCCCTCTCCCTCTTCTCTTTGCACTGCTGTCTCTCCCAGTCCACCTTCACCTATAGTTTTTAATAAACAGTCTTCCTAAAANACAATTGAGAATTAGGATAAGATACTGTATAAAATATCAGAAGGTAATAGTCCAGTGGATGTGCTCATATGACTGTGGAAGGGGAGAATTTAAACATTTGTTGCTAGCTGTGGTCCTTACTCTCCTATTTACACAACAATGCTTACAGTGCTTCTATTTAGGTGCTGCCATGATTTTTTCATAACTGATTTTGTGTTTAAGTCAAGAAACATGGTGGCCTATATGATTCTGCTTTCTTATAGTCACTGTTTTGTATTAGAGGCATGGTAGACATTATTTCTAGAAGTTGTTTTGCCTTGAGAATGTTGACATTTCTAAATAGTAATTTTTAAATCTAAATTATAGAATTGGTGGTTTTAAATTTTTCTTCAAGGGCAGTACTCATTAGCTCCATGTTGTAAAGTGAATCTTAAATGGTCTTATTAATTGAAAACACCAGGCCAGGTATTGGGATAAATTCTGAATAATCAGAGAGACAAAACAAGCCACAGCCAACCTCCTCACCTTGCCAACTCCTCAGCTGATCTTGTTTCCTCAGACTGCAGGCTTCTGAGTTCTCACCCAAATGAATCTCAGCTCAACTGCTGCTCCAAGCCTGAAAGCTTAAGAGGCCTCCTAGCTTCTGGTTTCCACACCTTATATACCTTTTTGCTTCCTGCCACTACTTTCTGGGATTAAAGGCATGTGTCTTTCTCAAGCAAAGACATGAGATCTCAGGTGCTGGAATTAAAGGTGTGTGCCACCATGCCTGGCTGTTTCCAGTGTGGCCTTGAACTCAGAGATCTGGATGGATCTCTGCCTCGGGAATGCTAGGATTAAAGGCATGTGCTACCACTGCCTAACCTCTATGTTTAATCTAGTGGCTGTTCTGTTCTCTGACCCCAAATAAGTTTTATTAGGGTACACAATATTTTGGGGGACACAATATAATCACCACACCATGTACTATTAATACAAATTGGATCTCAGTTCTCACTCTTGTTAGCTTCATAAAACTGCTCAGTAGTTACTGGTAAGTAGAAGATGCCAAATAGACAAACAGGGATACACATTTTTCATCTCACAGAATATTTTCCTGGACAGTGCTATTCTAGGACATAGGAAGTATTTTATGTTCTTTTTAATTTTTAGTAATGACTGAAATAATATACTAAGATATGGAAGAGTAAGAAACACAGAGGAAGGGTTTATTTCCATGCTCTTGTTATTAGTCAGTTATTTATGATCAATTCATGGCTTTGAGTGTGATTGAAGTACATACTAATTGTCAGTCCAGCAAAGTAGAAGAGNAGCTGTCTGCCATGGATCNGTCATTAAGTAGCTCATGGTGAGAGTAAACAACAGTATTTATGGCATACCTGCCTTTGCATAAGTCTCGTCCCTAGAANTTATAACATGTGCATGTAAAACCTATAATTGTTTTCTTCTTTAGAACTGGAAGAAACTAACATCAGAGAGACAAACTGGTATGAGGCAAAAGTATAGTACATAAAAACCTAGAAAGCGTTTTTCTTCTCCCAGTTTGACTACTTATTTATCCTTNATCGACCTTGTAATTAGAGAAAAATTAGCTGTGGAAACTGTGGTTTTTTGTTTTGTTTTGTTTTTACAGATTTGTTTATTTGTAGAATGCATTGTTTTGATTTCTGCTTGGAGTGAGAAAGGGGAAAACAACTGAAAATATAATGTATTTATTATTGGAAGAATCCATTTTATTTTGTGTGTGATTATTTTAGATTGCTTGCAGAGTTTGAATATTGAGAAGGTATATTTGTTTCAATTGAGTTTATATGGTAGGGATTTGCCCAAAGAGTTTGGCTAATATACAATCATGAGAAAAAAATATACAAGTACATCATCATTGGTCATGTATGTCTAAATATATTTTGAGTTGTTCCTTGAAGTCAATGTCCAGTTTCCGTGCATAACTCTTTAGACTATTTCTCTGCTTGTAGGTATTACCTAGAGCCTGATTATATTGAGTAAGTTTTGTGTGCAGTTATTAGTTCTTCTATACATAATGTGCTTATTTCTCACAAATGTCAGAGTAAGACTTTGCATATAACCTATTAACATGAAAGGCTAGAAGAAGTGTCTGTCTTGAGGTGTTCATCAGTCTGACTTGAGGTTGGCACTCTAATTGAATGTGGAATGTAAAACGTGTGGTCTGGGACTTACTTATTAACAAACACTTCTTCAATATGCAGTTGCTCTTGGACATTTCTTTTGAAAGTCATTCACTTGGGTGATGCCCTGAGTTAACACAGTATATAACAAATAAAATGTTACATAAATACTGACTGCCAGGATATTTAGCATACTTAGTGATTAAGAAAAACATACTGAAGATTATTTTACCTGCGAGAAATACATTTTCTTCAGAATTATTGAACTACTACTAATTATAAATGTGACCTCTTACTGGAAACCTTTAGTCACAATGGGAATGTTACCACTAAATTAAAATGATTTCAGTAGCAATTGTGTACTGATATACCTGAAAATTNAAATTGTCACTCTTCATGGAATTAACATTGACGTGAATTAACAATAAGAAATTTTTAATACTGTTTCATACATAGTGTTCTAAGAAGTACTGTCACTTGTCTCTAGGCCTTGCAGAAGTTACTATCTGAGTTAAAAAGTTCTCATTTACTGATGAAACAATGTATTTCAGATTGGTCTTAATATGCATTATATGTCAATTTCTTCAAATTCTGTACTTAAATAATAATTTTTATTTAAGTGAAGGCTTCTTTGGAATAATATTAGGCTAATTTTTAAAAGAGTTAGATCATCATATATTTTGGAAAATAAAATCTTTGTGATTGTTTTGAATGGCTATCTGTCTATACTGTTTTAAGTCATTTTCTGGTTGTCTTCACAGCTATGAAGTCGTACACTACATATTTCATGCTCCTATGGAGTGCCNTTGGAATAGCAAGGGCTGCCAAAATCATCATCGTGCCGCCAATTATGTTTGAAAGCCATTTGTACATTTTCAAAACGCTAGCATCAGCCTTGTATGAGAGAGGCCACCACACAGTGTTCCTCCTCTCAGAAGGCAGAGACATTGCCCCATCTAATCACTACAGCCTCCAGCGATACCCAGGGATCTTCAACAGTACCACCTCAGATGCTTTCCTGCAGTCTAAGATGCGGAATATTTTCTCTGGGAGATTGACAGCGGTTGAACTGGTTGACATACTGGATCATTATACTAAGAATTGTGACATGATGGTTGGCAACCAAGCCCTAATCCAGGGTTTGAAAAAAGAAAAGTTTGACCTGCTTCTTGTGGACCCCAATGATATGTGTGGATTTGTGATCGCTCATCTTTTAGGAGTTAAATATGCTGTATTTTCTACTGGCCTTTGGTATCCTGCTGAAGTAGGAGCTCCTGCTCCTTTAGCTTATGTCCCAGAGTTTAACTCACTCCTCACAGACCGCATGAACTTCCTGGAAAGGATGAAAAATACTGGCGTTTACCTCATTTCCAGAATAGGGGTTAGCTTTCTGGTTCTTCCCAAATATGAGAGGATAATGCAGAAGTACAACCTGCTGCCTGCGAAGTCCATGTATGATTTGGTTCATGGGTCCAGCCTATGGATGTTGTGTACTGATGTAGCACTGGAGTTTCCAAGACCCACCCTGCCTAATGTTGTGTACGTTGGAGGAATCCTAACAAAGCCAGCCAGCCCACTGCCAGAAGTAAGGTTTGCTGAACTCCTTGGTAATTTTTTTTAAATATAAGCGTCAGTCTTTATTTCTGAAAGAAAAGTATTTGTATCACTTTAAGAGCCCATAGCTGATCAGCCCTGTTTATTTGTGGATCCTTCACCTCCCTGGAATTCATCTGCTTTGGGTGAGCATATCTATAGCATCAAGAGGCTCTCTGTCCTGTATAGGCAATAGATTGAATGGAAAATAGAATTTTTTAAGTAATAACTATAGTCTATGAGAATATACTTAGTTGTTTAGTTTTAACAAGCATAATTTATTTTGCTTTTAATTAAACTCTGTTCTCCACAAATAATATGCAGAGCACAGTGTTTAGTAAACTCAGTAAAAATGGAGAGAACAAAGGTACTTCTTGGGGAATTTATAATGACTAGAACATTTCCATCCTATAGTAGAAATGAGTATTAATTTCAAAGTACTAAATCAACTAATTTAAATTAATAACAAATGTAACATTTTAAGGAAAGCTTGCCGTAGTGCAGTTTTATTTCAAAGACAGAATTAATGGTACTTAAAAAAACTCCAGCTTCTCAAAACTGCATTTCTTTTTTTGCTAGTTTGACCATCAGCAAATCCATTGTTCTTCAGAAATGTTTTTTCCATCGTATTTTGTTTTAATTAGCTACCTAAACTAGCAGGAATCATTTATGCATATATTAAAAAAGTTTTCTAACTTGATGATAACTCAGTACTTGATACCACTTAAACAGTACTAAAATTTATATAACTTTATTTTCTCTCATCTGTGAAAATAGCTACCTGCGCAAATGGTTGAATTCCACTGTGGGCACTGAATCAAAAAGTCTGTCAGGCCCTCAATGAAGAGAAAACCCAGATTGTCTCTTGTAGGTATTAACATAAAAATGATCACCGGGTAGTATTTTCTTACAGTGTAATCAGGTGACTGGAATGTAGATGTGAGGCTTTTCTGATAGACCCATTAAAGTGATACTTAAGAAATACCTTGGTATAGTCCATGTGACATGGAAGCACAGAAATAGCTGGCTTTGTGTCCAGTGCTGGGTTAGCTTGAATTGATGCAGTCACTGGAGTGTCAAGGGCACAGCTGCACTAGCTGCTGTAGATGAGAATTAACCTTAGCCTATCTCTGCTATTCATGAAGAGTCACCTTGTGATGTATCACTCGCCTTCCTAAAGATAGTTAAAGTCAGATTTTAGAGCAACTTCTCCAGGATTTAGTAAACAAAGCTGTCTTTACCTTGAGAGGGTCATTTATAATGTCACAGAGATCGCTTTGTTCTTCACAGCTTCATCATTTCCCAGTGAGACTAGTGCCCTCTGCCAGCTATATTGGTTTTGATCTCAGTACTTTCTCTCTTTATCTACTCAGTCTCTTGATTAGAGAAAGAACTTCTGATTCCCCCCATCCCTTCTTTCAGTTTCAGTGCATATTTCTTGAGTTGCATCAACTTGAACAGCAAATTAGAGGTAGATAATTCTGTGCTGACTTTTTTGTGTGCTTTCTGTCTTTATTAAGATACATAGTATATGTGCATTTTTCTATAGTTTGAGTTTATTGTTACTGCCTTGGTTCCCCCTGTTCATCCATATCTTAACTATTTTTAATATTGTGTTTCTTTTTAAACTTAAAATTATTGATTTTACATGTATGGATGTTTTGNTTGCATATATGTCTGTGCACCACATCCATTAATTACAGATGGCTGTGGTGCTGGGAATCAAATTTGGGTCCTCTGGAAGAGTGGTCAGTATTTTTTTAAAGATTTATTTATTTATTATTGTATATATGGTGTTCTACCTGCATGTGTCCCTTCATGCCAGAATATGGCACCAGATCTCATTAAAGGTGGTTGTGAGCCACCTGATATGGTTGCTGGGAATTGAATTCAGGGCCTCTGGAAGAGCAGTCAGTGCTCTTAACTACTAAGCCATCTTTTTTGTTTGTTTTGTTTTGTTTTGTTTTAAACAATTTTAATGGGTTTTATTGAGCCTCACCTAATATATTAATAGAAATGTTTTTAGACTTAACTTGGTTAACACTGGCTTGACCAGCTCTATGAGCTTATCAATTCTTCTTCCCTCATTGGGTTTTCTAGTGACTCTAGAGAAAGTGTGTTTCTAATTAGCAGCAGCTGCTCATGTCTGTTGGTTGGGTTACACATACTGTTGAACATACCTGGTGTGTGTTATACTGTAACATGATTAGTAGCATGGGAGGTTTGGATTTTAAATGCAAGATTAGTCTCATTTCGGTGTACCANCCTTAGTATGGATATTTTGGCAAATGTCTATCTTACTCCTTTTGGTTCCCCTTTGTTGAAATTTTACATGCTTAGAGCATATACTTTCCTACTGAGATTTCTCTCATTGATATCTGAGATAACTACACAGTAGTGTTTTAAAAGTTAATGATTTTCTCAGATGTTCATACAATTCCAGGACACGTTTATGACACTTAAACAAGAGGGTCCAGCAAGCANCTGGTGAGAAATGTTATTCAGTAACAACCACCCAGCTGTTAATTGCCTGGGTATTTCGTATTGGGAACATATTTCATTTTACATATGTCTGGAAATGATTTTACAGTGAGATTTGAATTTTGCAGCATGAGATGAAGAGATGGAACAATTTCTAAAAGATGTTTTTAGAAACTTTCATGATGTTTGAATGTGTAGAAATTATTGTGAGTATCTGGACCAGTTCAATTTAGTAATTTTCTGCCTTCAAAATACAGAGAATAGACATGCTAGCCCATCACTTGCCAGATAGATAAAAAGAGTTTGCATGGCTCATCCAAGCCCAGAGTCTGTCAAGGCACTTGTACCATAGGTTGCTGGGCTATTGATTAGTTTGTCAAAATGACTATACCCTTGTAATTGTTATTCATTTACACATGAGATAGCTGTTTCTTCAGTCTTACTTGATATCAATGATTGTGAGTGCTTAGTACAAGCATCANTTGAAACTATTNGAACCCTTATATTTTAGAGATTCTAGGTTGATCATAGAAATAAACACAGATACATTATTAATAATAAAATGTTGCATTGATGTAGTGTGAGAATTTGTTTACCCTGATAATCTAGTAATTCAAGATGCAAATTAGAAATGTTGCCAGAGAAACCACCTGGGTTCCTAGGATGGATTCTACTGGTTTTATAAGGTGTCTTCATACTGTTCCGTTGGTAATCAGAGAACAGAAAGTTGAAGACCATGTTTGAAGAGACTGCAATTTAACTTCACTTGTGCTCAGATGTTCACCACAAAATGAGAGTCAGGAAGGAAATGGTAGATTCATATTTTTGTGGATTTGTGAGTTTATCATTTTGGCATTCTTCTGTAGTAATAAACCAGAAGAAGTTTTTGATATTNACATCTATAGAGAAAATAATTCAGGAACTATGGGAGCCATCAGTNACTCACCATTCATTTTACAGCATTGTAACATTAAATAACCTGTCTGTTGTGCCTGTAAGTATTATGAGCTAAAGGGATTTATTGACATAATAATACTTGCTCTATTTTTCACATATCCTCATTCCAAGCCAAACAGTTCTATTTTTTGTTGTTGTTGTTGTTGTTTCTNGAGACATGGTTTCTCTGTGTAGCTTTGGTGCCTTTCCTGGAACTCACTCGGTAGCCCAGGCTGGCCTCGAGCTCACAGAGATCCCCCTGCCTCTGCCTCCCGAGTGCTGGGATTAAAGGCGTGCACCATCACCGCCCGGCCAGTTCTATTTTTAAATTAAACTTGCTACTGTCAATGAGCTTGACACATTTATTTCTTAGTGCATATTTTTTAATGAAAAAACAACATACCTTATTTTTTNGTTTTACATATTAAATAACATTATAGTAGGAGTCAATGTGACGAACTCAGTGAGCAGTCATGTTTAATTTCCACTGCACTAATAGTCAATGGAATTAAAAGACAGTCTAAATCCACAACTGTCTCAAAGGAATTGCACATATTTGATTCTTTTGGAATGCAAAATGGTTCTGGCTATTTAAATACCCAGAGAGTTGAATTCACATATCCACCAAAAAGAAAAAAAGAAGAAGAAGAAGAGGAGGAGGAGGAGGGGGGAAGAGGAGGAGGAAGGAAAGAACTGAAGGAAGGCTATAATGGAATAGAAACTAGGAAAAAGAGCTTTAGAGTTTTAGCCTTTTCATGGCTCAGGTATCCTTTCTAACTTTTAAACTAGACCGTACCCTTCACCTTCACATTTTAACAGAGAGAATAGTGAGTACAGGCTTGTGAAAAAACCAAACCACCTACTTTCTGGCTGTGTTGGTGGAATACTTAATACTAAATTCCAAGATACTGTCTGATAACAGAAAAGTGGAAAACATGAATTTTCAGTAGATGNTCGTTTGTTCTAATGCCCTTGCCATCATGGCTGCAGCTTTATTAGTGCAAAGACAGCAATGCACTTTGGTAGATGATAACCATCCATGGCCATACTTAATGGTAGAACTTGATGCTCTTACTGCTATACTAACCTNTATAACTTTGCTGAAGCATTAATTACTTCCTGCTTTCCACATGGCGAATAGCAGACTTAATCTTGGGACAGCTGTGGAAGTGCAGGNCAACATGCANATGNCATGGCTTCATCTTTCTTTGGTCTGTCTAGTTTTCTCACTGAAATGGAAGGAAGANAACAANTAAATGAGATCCATTGTCTTTACACAATGAGCAGGAACTGACACATCTCTAGGATAGACCCAAGAGTTGAGAGAGTAATGGCAGGGTGCTTCAGGGTGCTGCCATCTTTAGCTTCAGTGACATGATCTGTAGGTTTTCAGGCTCCTCTCTGCCGACTCTACATATGCTCATTTTCCTGTTTCTGTGCTTCCCAGTTCTGAGGGAGCAGAGGTCAATTTTATGCAGATTAATGATGCCTTCATTGTAGCCAGGAATCGTACCCAGATTCTCCAGTATATTCAAACTCTGATTACTTTAGTCCAGAAAATTTAGAAACACTAAGTATAATTTTTTTGTATTCTTTATCTTCTCATTAATTCTTGGTGTTGGTCAGTCAGAGTCCTGTGATGTTCTTGTCAGTACAGCAGTGTAGACAATTTACTAAGTCTTGGATGGCCAGAACAATGTTCAGTTTCCCTGNTGATGCAAAGCTATTGGTGAGGCTGACAAGCTACTCTGAGAACTAGTGCTTTAGCCTCAGACAACCTATGTGGTCTGTGCACTATTTAATGATTTTATGTTGAAACATTATTTCTGGTAGATACAGATTTTCTTTGCTTTCGGATTTACCAAAATATGTATATNTGTATCCAGCTGTCAAGAACTAAAGACCATTTATTNCTTTCTTTGTTTACTGTACTGTTTAAGCTTGTGACCTTAAATTCCATTTTCTGAAACTAAATTGATGATATTGAGTTGTCAACTCTTATGTTAAGACAGAGTTAAGCCATGTTGATGATACCTTAGAACCAATATCTTTCAACCCCTCTCCTTGTCTTCATATACAGCTATTTACTTTTGGCTCTGTGTCAAGGTTGATTTTGTTGAGTTGGTTGTTGTGATGTAGTGTTTTTTTTAGAAAGAAATTTACTCTATCATTGGCATAGAACCTACTGTGTAGCTCTGGGTGGCCTCAAAGTTGTGATCCTCCTGCCTCAGCCTCTTGAATGCTGGGAAGATAGGCATGAGCCAGCATACCTGGCTTGCCAAAGTATATTTTGTAAAACAATATATGTAGCTATTTGTTGGAATCATTTTTATTAGGAGATTTCAGAAGTCAGTTGACTACTTGGTTAATAGAGTAAACATTATGGAAAGTACTAGGAGAAGTGAAAGTGTTATAATGGAAGATAAATAAGCATGTCTTCCTCTTCCCAAAGCACTTTTCCAGTTTGAGGAGGACTTCCTGTTAAAGGGGCCATTGACTTTTAACTACAGTGTCTCATATGGTTTNTTTTTGACATGGAGACTTGAGAAGAATTATTATGTTCAGGTACAAGAGGAGAACCAAATGTCATTCATAGATACTATTTTCCCTTTATTTCATTTTTTTTAACTCCTTGGAGTAAATCTATAATATAGTAAAATAAACTTACTGAAGTACATTGACTTGATTTTGTAGCTCAGTGAATATAGCAAGTACTAAATAAATACCTCTAGAATGGAACAGCTTTGTGTACAAGTAGAGAAAGGTCCATTTTATAATAGTTAAAGATTTCATCTACATCCCTCTTTAAGAAAACACTAGTTTCTATTTTTTTTAAATTTTCCAGAAATAATAATGGATGATGAAAATGAGCTTGCTGTTCCAGATTGAATTATTTTATCTAGTGTTCCTGTGTGGGCATACATGCACATGCTGTGGTATATATGTGAAGGGAAGAGGACACTTGCAAGAGTCGTCTCTCCCTTTCCACTGTGTAGATCCCAGAGATTAAGATCAGATCACCAGGGTGGGCAGCAGATGCCATTACCTGCTNAGATGTCTCACCCAGGCCTGGTTTATATATAATCAAATTGTAAATTAGTT
Organism: Neotoma lepida; assembly: GCA_001675575.1. Lineage (NCBI taxonomy): Eukaryota > Metazoa > Chordata > Mammalia > Rodentia > Cricetidae > Neotoma > Neotoma lepida. The sequence continues at coordinate 48,089 of LZPO01117654.1, forward strand.
AGTAGTGAGGCTTGAACCATTTTTCTGTCTGTTCGTCTTTGCTTATGATATGTACAAGACAGTTTCTTTATGACATTTTCATAANTGGAATATATAAGAACTCCCTGTCTTAGCCCATAGTTACCATCTCCCAAGCTGATCATCTTCCTCTTTTCTAATTTCTCTTTCCACTCATCTGTCTGTCTTTTAAAAGCCTCATCCACTTTAGATAAGATGTGAAAGAGAACATTTCAAGCACCTTCCATTCATTCTTATTTCTGGTGGAGTTTTGTTGGCAGAGCCAAAACCATGTACACCTTCAATAGTTGGTTCATAAAAGAGCTGGAAGTGATCAAGGGAATGGAAAACCACTGCTTTATAATTTGTATATTAGTGAAACTTTAATTATATGTATGAAATATATCTAAACAATAATTAGAAATAGCATTTGTTTATTAAGAACTAATAATCATTCATTAGTTGATAGACATCTAGGCTATTTCCAATATCCAGCTTTATGAATAGAGCAACAATGGACATGGCTGAGCAAGAATCTCTGTGGTAAAATGTAGAGTCCTTTGGGTATTTGCCCAAGATTGGTATAGGTGATTNCTGTGGTCATTGATTTTTAGCTTTTTGAAGAATCTCTGCATTAATTTCCAAGGTGTTTGTACCAGCTTGCTCTCCCACCAGCATTGATTAAGTTNAGTATATGCTATAATTTGTTTTATTGATCTTGGCNATTCTGACGGTGGTAAGATGAAATCTCAAAGTAGTTTTTATTTGAGTTTCCCTGGTGACTAAGGATGTTGAACAGTTCTTTAAGTGCTTCTCAGCCATGGTGTTTCACCTTTTGAGAAGCCTCTCTTGGTTCAGTGCAGTACCATTTTAAAATTGGACTGTTTGTTTTCTTGATGTTCAGTTTTGTTTTTTAGTTCTTTGTGTATTTTAGATACAAGACTTCTGTCAGATATAAATTATAATCTTTCCCCCTTCTCTAGGCTGCTTTTCTGATCAAATGTTGGTATACTTTGCTGTGCGAAAGCCTTTAAACTTCATGATATCCATTTTATTGATTGTTGGTCTTAATTCCTGTGCTACTGGGGTCCTGTTCAGAAAGTCCTCTCCTGTGCCCATGAATTCAAGCCTATTCTCTACATTTTCTTCCGTCAGATTCAGGGTGAACTCAGACAGTGACAGCACACACAAGGTCTGCACAGGGTCAAACCAGGCAAAAATCCCAGTACTGAGGAGGAGTAAACACCAAGTCCCATCCATAACCAAGAACTTACTTGCAATTGATACCTGCTTGGAAAGAGAATCAGTTTCCTCCAATGGGTNTACCTAAATCACATTCCAGGGCAGGCTCCATGCCCAGAAATAGTTGGTTAACTTAAAACAGTCTCCATGTTTATTAATGCTTTTTGTTTTAGTGTTTTTTTTGTCGTTCGTTTGTTTTGACTTTGTTTTTGTTTGAGANAGAGAAAGAACATGAAATTGGGTGGATAGGGAAGTTGGGAGAAGTTGGTGAGGGGAAAGAATATGATCAAAGTATATTGTCAAAAAATTTTAAATAGAAAATAAATTAATTTTTAAATCCTCTAATTACAAATTGAAACCATGAAGGGACAACTAATCAAGAAGACCTTGCATTTAGGAAAACATATATGCACCAAACTCTAGCACAACCAATTTCATAAGAAATGTTCTATTGGACTTCAAGACAGAGATTAATCCCAGTTCAGTAACAGTAGGTGATTTCAGTATCCTACTTTATTCAAGAAACAGGTGATCTGGACAAAAATAAACAGGGAAACAGAATTAAAAGGTATAATACATCAAATGGACCTAACAGATAATCTACTGAATAGTAAACCTCAAACTAAAGAATATACATTCTACTATCAGTCCATGTATGTTCCTCTAAAACAGACCATATATTAGAACATAAAACAAATCTCAGAAAATATAGAAAAAAAATGAAATAACGAAGTGTATTCTCTCTGACCACAATACAATAAAACAAAATCAACAGTGAAAGAATTCCTAGTACAGTGGTTCTCTGTGGGTCATGACCCCTTTGGAGTCACATATCAGACATCGTGCATGACAGATATATACGTTATGATTCCTAACCATAGCAAAATTACAGTTATGAAGTAGCAATGAAATAATTTTATGGTTGGGGGTCACCACATGAGGAACTGTCTTAAGGCTGTCTCTTATACACATCTAGATGTGTATAAGAGACAGCAGTTAGGGTGGCAAATATCAACCTTGAAGGGGGCATTGCAAGCTCCTTTTTAGCAGAGTTAGGGGAATTCCAGAGAGGAGGGATTAATCTGGTGCTGATTGGTGGAGGAAAGATTAGTCTAGGAGTTGATTGGTGGGAGGCTGTAGTGGTTAGGGGCCCATTGGTGGTGGTCGGGGTCTAGTGTCTAGGGGCTTGTTGACGAGAGGGTAGGGAAAGTTATCTTTACCTAGCAGAAGTCTGGGGGACATGTGCTGAGCCAGCAGAAGGGCCTTGAGGGCCTGCTGAGCCAGCAGGAGGCTGGGGGCACCTGTTGATTGGTTGCCCCTAAGTTGTGGTTTTGCCCCTAAGCTGAGAATTGCTTGCTCAGCTCCAGCCCATTCTAGTGAATCGTAACTAAGGCCTGGTCCATGTCAGGGATGCTAGGACAGTCTGTTATGGACCTGGTTTGGCCACCCGGTCCTCTCAGTTGCCGCACTAGGAAGGTTGAGAACAGTTGATGTAATAGTTACACAAACTCGTAGAGATAAAAATAAAACAGTAGAGCATATCGGATAGGACAAAGACAAAATCAAAANAGGAATCATTTTATTTTTCACAACACAAAGGAGTGTTTGTAAGTTTTTCTTGAAATGTGATCTTAAATATAATTTTACAGGAGCTGGAGAGGTAGCTCGGTGGTTGAGAGTAAGTACCACTCCCAGAGAGAATGATTCTTAGCACCCATATAGAAAAATGCCCCAGAACTTCAACTTCAGGGAATCCAATGTCNTCTTCTGGCCTTCAGGGACACCAATACACACATTTCATAAACTCACACACACACACGGATGTACAAGTAAAGAAAACGAAGAGCAATCTTAAGAGAGAATTTTATAACATATCAAGCCNTATGTGCAATTTAGTTTCTCCTTTTAAAAAGTTGTATGCCCCATCTTTGTATGATGGAGGCTTTTTAAATAAGATTTTGTAAAATATTCATAGTTTCATTTCTTAAGTAAAATTTCAGAATATAGGGAAATGCTTCAAGCTTTTAAAAACTTAATTTTGTTTGGTAAATTTCTGATGAATATTTTATTTTTATTATAGTTATTTAAGTTTAGTTTTAAGTAAATAAAGCTTGTCTACAAGATTTTTATTTTTTTTGAAACAGTAATTAATGTGATATATAATTTAGAGTCATTTTCTNTTACAAAGATGCTATTTTTAACAGTTGAGAAGTGATTGCCATTACAAATAAGAAAGGTAAAGATAAAATAATTTGTGTCTCTGCTAGACTATATATGGCTTTTTTTCCCTTTCAGCTGAATGCCCCAAACCTCACTTTCATTTTTTGAAGTAATAATGATGTTTTAATGTAAATGATACAGTTCACCCCACTACATTTGCTTTGTAATAAATTTAANTGCTTTTAAAATTAGGATCTAATGGGGCTCATACTGTGACTTAGCCTACTTGTGATTTCACAGAGTAAGTTCTTAAGCAGGAGTTATATTCTATTGATCCCACATAAATTTTCAACAGAGCTGGAAAGTACTACATCA
>LZPO01117657.1:14506-38651 GCA_001675575.1 Neotoma lepida
AAAATCACACAATTGCTTTAGAGANCTATACAATTCTTTTGAAGTTTGAATGTTTCCTCCCAGGTCACTAAAAAAAAGAAAGTATCTATTTATTGAGGAAAACAATATCCTATGTTCTCAAAAGAAAAAAAAATGTAGGAAAAAATGTTTCGAGCATCTTTGTTCATAGTAACATTAGGCTGAAACAACTCAAATGTCCTTCAATAAAGAAAGAACAATTTGAATCATATAAAAGTATGCTTTTTTGCTACAAAACAAAAAGAAGTTTAACATTAAACTGGACTCCATATTGAAGAGAAAACAACGTAAAATTTATTATGAAGTCTACTGACACAGGCTAATTTACTATAAAACCTTACTGATGATGAATTTAATTGAGAAGTATAATGAGGATTTGTAAGAAAATATTTACTTTTAGGTAGCATGCTGGTTATTTAGAGGTAAATAATCATCATTCACTTAATTTTTAAAAGTTGTAGAAAAGATTTACATATATAAAATTATTGTGTGGAAATATTTATGTATGTTTATGATTATATGTATAATGATTATGAGGGAGAGGAACAAGAGACCCAACATGCACATAAATTTGATAAAACACTGTGTACAAGGAAATCTAATTAAAAATAATGCAACTATATGAAATATTATTCTAATTCTGATACATTTCACAAATTTTGAAGTTACTTCCAGAAATATTTTTAAAGGTTACTAAGAATGGACCGCTCAAATCTAAAATGTTATTCTTAGTCTAAGAAGTCAAATGTAGGAGTATACCTCTAGAATGAGTCTTCTTAGACATTCTTCTAAAAAATAGAATGTTGAATGTATAATGTTGAAAATTAGACTCTTGGCATGTCCAGGATAGGAAAAGTAAAAAATTGTTTAGAAATGAGAGAAGGGGAGATTCAGATGCCACTGGGATGTCCTATGTCTTGATTTCATGGTTAGTTGCATCATTGACCAGAATTAAGATCTAGATATTTTTTACTCCATAAAATATATTTTGGGAAAATTAGACAATCATAAAAATAGGTGTACCTGCAAACTATCATCCTGGCCAACAAGATATCTAAGTAAAATTCAAGTTGTCTGTTTGCCTTCAGTGAAAGAGCTCTATTACATGTTTTCTCTCTGCTAGCTCTCTTAGCTGTCCACTGATTACTGTTTTAGATTTTAATCCTTCAGGGGAACTCATACATTTAAAGTGCAATTAAAATACAACAGAATTATGAAAGATGTGTCTGTAAGTTAACAAATGACATTATGGGAAAAGAAAAAAAGGTCCCAAAATGTAGCTTTGAGAAATGTCAGTGCAAATGTACATAATCGGGTCCAATTTTCAGCTACCAATGTGATGTCATTAAGCAAAAAGTCAGAATATCACTATGACTAGATTTACACATTCAGCCTGGACAGATTTTCACTGTGCTTTTTGCATACTGAGAAATCTGGAGCGGTAAGTAGATGACCCATATGTACTACCTACTAATGAGCAGTTGGAACGATGTTAATCATTGATGATGCCATTAATCCCTTTGCTGTTGCCTGTAACACAGTACCACAGAATGGATGACTTTGAAACAATGTTTATTTTGGCTCATTGTACCTTTGGAGGTACAACTTGAGGCAACAAATTCTGTGCTAACTCTCTTGTTCACAAGGTCATGAGATACACACACATTATGTGGAGAAGTGTGTCTGATCTCACTCCCTTTCTTTTGTCCTTCATGCTATTATAGTCAATTCTATTCACTCTAGGGTTCACATTTCAAGCATTAAAAACCGAGCCTCGATTTGAGTCTGTGAGTCCTAATTTACATATTAATGAAGATAAAAGCAAACTGTGTTCTGTGTACATGGATGAGGCCTAATGGCTTGGGGTTAATCATATTATAGTTGTAAAATTGCTTCTGATAAGAACTTAGTAGTCACTTAGATGGACCAAAGGTATCTGCACTTTCACTGAACAAAGATACTTCAGATTCTGGTTGATGGAGCATGTAAATCTCTGAGCATTGTGAATATGTGGAAGACTCTGCTAGTCTTCATTCTCAACAGTGTAATCCTCTTTAGCATGGTTGATAGTGGATAAAGTTTAGATACATCTTCAACATCCAATGAAATTATGCACATTTAATAGCCCAGTTGGTATATCCTGTTAGCTTGATGACTTCATTGGCAGTGTATGCATTATTTTCTGTACTTTCTCCTGATTTTTACAGCCATCATCTGTTCTAGTTTCTGCCATCAGTTTCTGGAGCATGACATCCACCAAATTTTTATTTTTCCATTTACACATCTACACTTGAGTGGCCATGTCCTCTCCAATCCAACAGATTCTGGAGCGAATGCCAATTTGTTTTAAGCTATGAAATGATAAAATCTAGCAGAATCCAGNTTGAATCCAACTCATCTGGGTAATCCACTTGGTTTCTATGTGACATATGTAAGAATATCCANTGGGTTGGAAACCATAGTAACAATAACAAAGGACTTGGGATTGTACTTGGAGATCTGAGGAAAAAAGTTAAGACATTAAAACTGAAAACATACATTCTACACTTACTGAAGGATCCCAGCAGTTACCAACACAATTATGGAATTGGTAGTCATTACATAATCTTAAAAAAATTTCTATTAATTCTTTGAGAATTTCATAGTCTTTCTGATCATATTTATCCCTTCCTCAACCTCTCCTAGATCCACTTTCACCTCTCTACCCACCCAACTTCTTTTCTTCCTTTTAAGACCACCAAGTCCAATTTGTTTTGCTTAAATACTCTTGGGTGAGGAACAATCCCTTGGGGTGTGGTCAACCTATCAGGGGTCAGACCCTTAAGGAAAACAAACCTCTCTCTTCCAGTAGTTGTAATTTGTCAATAGCTCTTCAGCTAATGGTGGGACTTCATGTTCACCAGCCATCTCCATGCTGGGATTTTTTGTTTGGCTTGAAACTGTGTACATCTTACATGTACTGTCACAACCCCTCTGAGTTTATCTGTGTAACTGCCCCATGGTGACTGGAAAACACTGTTCTGTTGTAGTCATCCACCATCTCTGTGTGAGTCTTACAATCCTTCTGCCACCTCTTTTGTAATGATCCCCGANTCTTGCAGGGAGTTTTGTGATTTAGAGGTCCCATTTGGGGCAGAGAACTCTGCATTCTCTTATTTTCTGTACAGTTCTTGGTCTCTATGTTAATTCCCAGCTACTACAAAAGGAAGTTTTTCTGATGAGGACAGATAAATATACTAATTTATGGGCACAGAGATAAGTTTTTAGGAGTCAGTTTAATATCATGTTCCTTTATCAGAATGATAGTAGAAGATCCTCCTTAGGATCTACTAGACTTGACTATACACAGGCTTTTCGTTTGATAGCAGTGTTGGATATGATTTCCACTTTGTGGAGCAGGAGTTAAACCCAATGAAAAACTGATGTTCATGCTACCATTGCACCAGTGGGCATATCTTTTCAGTCCAGTCATTATGGTAGCTCACAAGATTCACAGTTGGGTGAGACTGAAAATTACTTTTCTCCTCTGGAAATGTGGGCATCACTTGCTAGCAATATAAAAGCTAGCCAGTAGTGATGGAGTTTCTAGATCAATACCAGGTTGATTTCTCTATTTTGCATGATAAAATATGTGATGTTTTTAGCAACAAGATCTTATCATCAAGTTCTGGAGAGTAATCAAAAGCAATGGCAATAGCCTGTAATGTTTGTGGGTCTGTGGGACCTCACTAGCCAACAACTCCAAGATAGGTAACTCACTCCTGGCTCTAAAGTCTTATTTACTAGCCTGTCAGTACATAATCTTAATCTGATGTAATCTGAGAATTCCAGGAATGNATTCTCATACTTTTAAACACAATACTTTGTCTCTGATGTTGCTACCTTTCTAAACATTCACAATGAAAAAGTCATGATAAAGAAAATTTTGCAGATTGTGGTTAGCACATACTATACTAACTTGTATAATTCTCTCAACTGTTGTCTGATGGTTTGGGACCATTACTTCCACAACCAGTACAGTGAGATTTTTCCCGAGGCATGGCATGTTATACGACTCAATCAAAGATGACTGGATACTTTTGTGAGGAAGACACTGCATTCTCTTCTTAGTGTTAAACAACAAAGGTTGAACCAAGGGACCTCTCCTCTCATGACTGTCTAATCCTAACTACTTAGCAATGGCCTATCTCTAAATTTCACCATCAGATCACATTTTACTCTGTCTCTAAATCCTTCACAATGAGCATTACATTTTATATGAAGTGTGTGTATACATGTGCACTCTCATGCACACATGCCCTACTAGGGCATTAAAATCATTTAAATGATAATAATAATATCTCCTGCCTCAAATCTCACTTTTTAGTGATTTTTTTGCCCTATAAACTGAATTTCACCATTTCCATTTCTGTAAATTTTGCAGCAGAAATCTGAGGGAGGGTCATTTANGTCCATGACAAGCTGAATAAGCACTGGAGACTGCTGATGGTGATTATTTTTTACCTGGTGGCATCAGGAGATGTTTGCAGACACTGACATTGTCAGAATCCTTATCCTTTATTGTAGGTTTTCCCCTGAGAAGTCTTGATTTTGTGTCATCCTTGATTAAGGAGGGCATAGCCTAGTAGTCTCAGTATATGAGGCAGTTCTTTCTGGGTGTTTAAAACTTAAGACTTCTTTGAAAAATGGACCAGAGGACAAATTTCCCTACCTTCTCTCTCCTTCCTTTCTCTGGCTTGTCTCACATAAAGTTAAGAAATGTACACAGTGATCTCAAGTCAGTGGAAAGATTCAGAGTCAGTTAGAAAACTTTTTCTTAATGTATGTTGATGAACAAACCGTAACAGCATCTATGATTGTGAGAAAAGTTCTGCCAATTTGTCATCTGATTGGCAATTTTTGCCACATTTCTTTCCTTGCTGCACTTCCTGTTTTTTTTAAAAACTCAGACAATTTGCAAACCCTCATCAAACTCCAGCCAACTTTTCCATGCGTATTTTGAGAAAGAATATTTTTCCATACGGTCTAACCCAGTCTTTATGCCTCAGTGTTATATAATAGTTTATATAAAATTCAATATATCTAGCTGCTGTATAGTATTTTTATTTTCTTACTCTTTTAAAATGATCATAGTTCAATTCAATTTTGAATGTCATAACTTTGTTTTTTATAATATGTGATTGTGAATCAGAAAAGTATATGTATATATATATATATAGGTATATATATATATATATATGTGTGACTTACACTAAGGAAAACATATGGATGTACATAAAACAATTAAAGTAGACCTCAAGGTTATTTGTGTTAGTGAAAATGTCAACATAGTCTAAATGTATAACACTACCACAAAGTACATAAAATCATTCACAATATATAAAGTGAATAATACAAATGCATACTAAGTATGTAGAGTATTTATAGAAGGGAAATATTTTCTATAAATAAAAATTCAGTTTTAAATAATTATATTAAATGGGCTATTATATTTTCTATGATCTCCCACAGAAGGTAAGATTATGATAGCTCTTGAATTTTCCTAATGTAGTTTCAAAAATTTTTAACATGAACATATTTTATATCATATTTTAATATCAATGGGAAATGTAATTATATAAACTTATGATTCATAATAACATAATTAAAATAAAGTATGACCATTTGAACTTTTCCTACTTTCCCTTCTTCTCTTCCTCTCTCTGTGTCTCTGTCTCTCTATGTGTCTCTGTCTCTTTCTGTCTGTGTCTCTCTATATGTGCNTATGTATGTGATATACTTGTACATAAGTGTATGTGTGTGGAAGTAAATGTGGAAGTATGTGTGTGGAATATTCAGACAAAAGGTGAACACCAGGAGACTTCTATATCTCATTACCTTATTTATTTATTTATTTTGGTTTCTCTGTGTAGCTTTGGCGCCTTTTCTGGAACTCACTTGGTAGCCCAGGCTGGCCTCGAACTCACAGAGATTCTCCTGCCTCTGCCTCCCAAGTGCTGGGATTAAAGGCGTGTGCCACCACCGCCCGCTTCATTACTTTATTTTTTATTTAATATTTTTATTTTTCTGAAATTATATTGTAATTACATCATTTATCCCATCCTNTTNCTCCCTCCAAACCCTCTCTTTCAAATTCATGGTCTCTTTGTTCACTAATTGTTGTTACATATGTATGTTTGTGTATTCCTAAATACATAAATACAGCTTGCTAAGTCTGTATAATATTACTTATATGTAAATACAGTGAGTCTGTGTCTTCTAGGAATGTCAGAAACTACATCTAATGTTTTAGAGACAAGATCTTTCACTGAATCTGAAACTTACCAACTATATATACTAACTGGTCAGTAAGCCCCTGGGATTCTCCTATGTATACCACCCATCTCTGTAAATAAAGACACACACCACTGTGCCCGCTATTTTATGTGGGCTGTGGGGATCTGAACTCAGATCCTCATGCTGGCACTGCAAGTACTTTATGTAGGAGAGACACACTCCTATCCTTCTTTATTACATTTTAATTAGTGAAGAAAAAAAAGCATAACCATTTTTCTTTGTTTGCATTTAATTATTTTATGTCTATTAGTGTTTTCNCTGCAAGTATGTATAACTGGAAATTTTCTCTAGTCCCGCCAGGCCCCTGCAGTCCCATGGCCTTCTTATAAAATAATCATTCAGAAGCTTATATTAATTATAACTGCTTGGCCATTAGCTCAGGCTTATTACTGACTAGCTCTTATACTTAAATTAACCCATAATTCTTATCTATGTTTAGCCATGTGGCTTGGTGCCTTTTCTCAGTTCTGTCTTTGTCATATTGCTTCCTCTGTGTCTGGCTAGCAACTGCTNACTCAGCCCTTCCTCTTCCCAGAGTTCTACTCGTCTGCTCGCCAGCCTATACTTCCTGCCTGGCTATTGGCCAATCTATGTTTTATTTATCAACCAATCAGAGCAACACATATTCACAGCATAGAGAATGACATCCCACAGCATGTATTTATGTGTATTCTATGCCTAGTGCCTGGGAGACTAGAAGTGGGCATTCATTTTGTGGAACTGGAGTTACAGATGATTCTGAGCCAGCATGTGGGTGCTGAAAATTGAACGTGGGTCTTCCTCAAAAGAAGCAAGTGCTTTTAGCTCATGAATCATCTCTCCAGACAGATTTTTATCTCTAAGTCCTCATTTTCTCTCTGTAATTGCTATTCTTATATGATATACTTCTAAGATTAAGAAGGCACTGAAATATATGCAATTACACCATCAATGTGAGAATTTATTAATCTCTATGTTCATTAGACAAATAGAAAAATATGAGCTATTCGGTTGCTGATAAAGCAGCAACTGGAGAGTTACAGAATAATAGCAGCATCTAGATTAGTGGTTCTTAACAGTAGGCCATGACCCCTTTGGGTGTTAAATAGCCCTTTCACAGGGTAACCTGAGACCATTAGAAAACGCAGATATTTATGTTATGATTCATAANAGTAGCAAAATTACAGTTATGAAGTAGCAACAAATAATTTTATGGTTGGGGACCTCCACAACATGAGGAACTGTATTAAAGGGTTGCAGCATTAGAAAGGTTGAGAACCACTGCTCTAGATTAAAGGACTCAAGAACAGTGATGGGATTTCTGAAGATGAGCTTCTCTTCCCACTTTCCAACTTCCTTCCCTCTGATGCCTCAGTGCCTTTTTTTGTTCTCTCTTTTGTTGCATCTTTCCATTATCCAGTTGTCAAANGTTTCATTGAGATCCTACTATGTGTGGAGTACTGGGGATGTACATAAAATCTTTGTATATGTTCACTTGGAGATGAAAAAGCAATAAACACTGACCAAAAACCAAAAGAGAATTATAGCTAGTAAGTCCAATAAAGAAAAGAACTCCACTTTATGGGTTAGTGTCTAGTGGAGGCTTGGGGGCAATTTGAGGGTACATTTTTCCTTCAAGAATTTTAATTTGTTTGTAAAACATGACATATAGGTCAAACAATTTACACAAGAAATATGATTATTTCCAACTCAACCTAAAATATCCATATATGTTCAAAATATTAGAGTGCATATCTTATATATCTTCTATCTAGTGTCAAATCATGAATTAATTTATTCTCCCAGCTTCTGTCCTGTTGTGCTGTCTAACTTAGTATTTGTTCTCTTTCTTGCACTCAACTTATTTGTACCCAATAACTTGTTGGGCCCATGAAGTTGATTTTGTATGATTCTTCATTCTCAGATTTGNCTTCTGACCCTAAGCCCAGATTATAGCCTACACCTTCTCTGTGTGTTTGTTTAGCATTAGCTTTCTCACCTAATTGCTTGGTTCTCTTCAAGAAGATATCCTGTGGAAAATCAGTTTAATTAAGTCTATCTTGCAGTATCAGGCAGCGTTGGTTGTTGCTGGGAAGCCCTTTGATTGGTATTCAGTAATCTACTTCTGGAATGGCCAACATAAGCCTTGGTCAATTGTAAGTCATAATTCTCTTGGGATACATCTTTATATGGAGCTGTTGACAGAGTGGCTTTACTTCCATTGCATTGTGAAAGTATTGAGCATCAAAACTAATGTTTGTATAACTATGTCCCATATTTCTTTTGGTTGATTAGTAGATATTAATATGAAGAAATCCAATCGATAAAAAGTGTATTGTGAGGTATAAGTGTCTTATTTTACCAGAGAATAAGACTAGAGAGGAGAGAGACAGATTTGGGTGGGGTGGGAGGGTAGTGAATGCAATGTAGAGGAAGATTTGTTTGTTGCTTTGGAAATCTGAAATTGTATTTACAGGACAAAAGTAACTACTTCATTAGAAAACTTCATACATTCCTCCTTAATGTTGTAACAGATTAGCCAACCAGTAGTGAGTAGATTGAAGACAGGTTTTAGCTACTCTGGTCTGTGAGTGTGAAGGTTTTAATGAAAAATGTGCCCTATAGACTCTGGTATTTGAACTTTGAACCCCAGCTTGTGGAGCTAAGTGGGACGGTTTAGACAGTGCAGCTGTCATGGAGCAAGTACATCACTGAGGCAGAGTTGGAGAGTGAACAGCCTTGTGCCACTTTCAGTTTACTGTCTGTTTCCTGTTGTAGTTAAGGATGTGATCTCATAGATTTCTGCTCCAGAAACCATGCCTACTCTTTGTTGCCATCCCTCTTCTCCAACNTCATGGACTCTTAGGCCTCTGGAACTATAAATCAAAATAAATTATTTATTCTATAAGTGCCTAAGGTCTTAGTATCTTATCCCAGCATGTGGAAAAGTAACTAATACAGACATTTGTCCCAGAGAGTGAGTTTTTGAACCTGAAATTTTTATTTTTTTATATGGAAGACTTTGGACCATTGGACTAGAAAGNCAATTGAGTGCTATAAGCAGAGTTGAAAGGGTCATCCTAGTGGGAACTTGGAGACTGATAGTGCTGAGAGCAATGCCCAGCTCAAGAAGTTTCAGAGGGAAACAGTATTAGTAGCTGGGCTAGAGATCCATTCCTATCATATTTTGGCAAAGAATCTAATTTCTGCTCTAGACTAAATTTAAAAGCAATAGTCTAATTTCTTTGGCAGAAGGATTGCAATACTACATAATGTTGATCGTGTGGTGCATTTCTTATTGATAATGCTTATGTAGGTCTACAACTAAAAAGAGCAAGTGGAAAAGATAGAAATGTAAACCGTAGAGTTTGAAGAGACAAAGAACACTAGAAAGCTTTATGTTACAGTCAAAACATGTGTTGGAAGACAGGCTGTAATTGTTAAGGAGATGAGTTACTCCATTAAGGAGAGCCCCTGCTCTGCACTGGAGTAAAAGAGAAGTGTGCTCTCAGGCCAACACCTCACCAAGTCAAGCTTCCACCATGTGAAAGAGAGCCTNAGGAGTTTTCTGTTCCTGGGAAGCAACTGAACTAAGAATGTTATGTTAATGTGATTCAAGGGTGGGAGAGATGGCAGGGTCCATTCCAAGTTTGAATTTGCTAGTGTCATTCACTTGATATTGGCTGTAGAGGTATGAATTATGTACGATTGAAGGAGTGGTGGATTCTTCCTCTGTGGTTTCATAGGGCTACTGAATTNAAGTAGCTATGATAGAGGATGCCCTGAATGGTATTTTATCACGATAGAAAAGTAACCAATGTAATCATTTCAAAGTAATTGTTAATGAATTTTCAGATTCAACTCAAATCAAAAATTATAATCTATAAATAAGTCTTATGTGAAGATATGAAAAAGGTGTGAAAAGGACTATCTAATTTATATTGCTCTGTGTACTCTTTCTTAACCATGTTAAGCCATAATGGTGAAGTATAAAGGACTATTCCATCACTCAGTACTTTAGGTAGGACTTCACATCATGTCAGTGCCTTACTCTGTGAAGCAATGAACCAATAGCTTCTAGTCAGGTAGTTACCCCACATAATTGTCTCATTTAAAGACCATTTATATGTACGTGAATTAATAACAAAACTGGTTATTTTTGAAAAGTACATTTAAAAAGTAGAAAGAAATATAGCCCCAAACTGAAGGAAGATTGTTTTTGAAAGGGTTGGTTAATTGATTAATGTGATATTTAAAAACACACTTTTAATTTATTTTAAAAAGAAATGTTAAAAATCTGATTACACATCATTTAGAATCCAAACATTTTGGTAGAATCTTTAAAATAGAAGAAAGATGGCTCCAATTAATTTATTATTTTCTGTATTGTAGCCAAGCCCTGTGTTCTGTAGTATACACTTTCAATAAGCTATATATTTTGGCTAAACCAATGCACTATGGCTTTATATTCTAATTGTATATTCTTGGTCTGACAGTAATGCTGTCACTAATCCCAAAGCTGTGAGTCTTTCCTCAAGGGTATGCCTTAGGATTGCATTTATTGCTATGCAAGATTATATCAGAAATGTGGCACAGATCATTTTTGTCATTATTTTAAAATTTTGTACAGATAAAAGGAAAATAATTATGTGTTTGTCTTCTTAACTCTGTGGGCTGGTTAGAATAATACGTAAAATGGATTCCTCTACATATAAAAAGGCTAAGTTTGTCTGAAAGAAAGAAAGAAAAAAACCACACAGTGACATAACAGTGTGAGGGAAAAGTCTATAATCATTTAGGACTGTGTTGAAGCACAGAAGGAAGTTATGAGAAGAAATATTTTGGGGAAGGCATTATCAAATCAGAAAGAGAGAAACTGATTGAACAAGCCAAGAAAATTCTAGAGCATATTGCTCTGTGTCATACCATATATCACCCTTTGCTCATCTTCAGGAACTTGAGAAAAAAATACATGCCAGTGAGTTTGTAAAATGGAACTTTCCACTTCTGAACACATTGATGTATAGACGTGTACAATACGGCAGGAACATGAACATTCAATTTATGTTTAGGATACACAGGAAAAAATACTTGTTCTGCAAGCTATGTATGATGTCCATCCCAATTCTCACACCTCAGGTAATTGGTTTATAAAAGGTTAAATAATTTGTGGGAAATACATAGTTAATAGGGGAGAAGTCAGTATTAGAACTCAAAAATTCTTTTCCAAGTCAGCATCTCATATTTAACCTCAGTTAGTGTTTCACAGTCATGTGGCATTAATTACTATTCTTATTTTACTATTGTATGTCATTAAGGAATGTGAAATAAGAAAAGGCAAAGTTAATTGAACATCAGTGTACGAAGCAATAATGAATAAAAGCAATAGTTATGTCACTAATTGTCTTCAGAAAATTTAACAACAGCAAACTATTGTAACACTTACACACTTCAACTTTCAGTGCTTTGCCCCTGTTTTTCAAGCAGGGATTCAACTTCTTTATTCCTCTTCTCATTGAAGAAAAGATCTAACATTGTTTAATCCTCCAGTGGCATTTTTCTGTATTTTATCAATTTTAATTTTACTCTTGTGAATGGATCATTCTAAAGACTACTATTGGGCTTTGTTGATTTGTTTTTGTTACTTTACTTGAATAAATCTGTTATTTAACTCTTTTGGTAATTTTTTCAATTATTTTATTCTTCATATCTAAGTATCTGTGGGATTTCTATACTTTCGGTACTCTCTGTACTTTCTATTTATTGATAGTATTTTAATAGCGTGTTGTTTCCTTGTGCTTATTACATGACTTGTAATTATTTTAAATTTGTTGTTAATCTGTATATGTGTAATTTGTTATGGTTAATTTTTTAAAAGATTTTTCTCACTTGATTGAGAAATGGTTTCTTGCATTTTCCTGTGTTCTTTAACATTGTGCTTCAATCTACACATTACAATAGAAGCAAAAGAAAACCTCCAATCTCTTCCCATAGTTATGAAATGACTATACAATGAAAGATCTTTGCCAGTAAGCCTATGAAGAGAGTCCAAAGAACCTCATTTTTGGGAAATTTAATTTAATGTTACTTTTCTAGACTAGAGGTTTTCCATCTTGAAAGCCCCTTCTTCCTCCCTCCCTCCCTCCCTTCCATCCTTCCTTCCTTCTTTCCTTCTTTCTTTCCTTATTTTCTTCTTCCCTTCCTTTGTCTCCAATATACTACAGGTTCTCTACCACTCTGTCCTACAAGCTAACCACCTCTCCTGTATTCAAAGATGGGCTTGTTGACTGTTGATGTTCCCTCTTGGAAAGATGGAGAGGGAGGGTCATGGCACTCTCACCTGAGTATCCAACCACCACTCTCAATCAGCTGTAGGCAATTCTACCTGAGTTGTGCATGGGGTCTCAGAAATTGGGGTAGAGTATATAGGTGGAAAAGGACTAGGGGAAAAGGCTCTACCTATGAAGCCATTGGAAAGCCCTCATCCCTACTGGATGAAAACCCTTCAGTGTTGCTGCTTAAAGGTCATCTATACTCCTGCCAGTGACAATCGCTCACACATTGCTGTGTAAGTAAGTCTATAAATTCTTTGTTTACCCTGAGTGAATTTTGGTAAAATTCAATTTTGGTTTATCGTTGAGCCCCAGGAGAAGGGTAGATGTTGTTTATATCTCCCCCAGAGAAGAAATTTTAGCAAGACATCTTTAAGTTCACCCTAGGATTGTGAGGAATACCTTCTCTTAAAAAATAAAACAAAAAACCCCCAAATTTAAAACAACAAAACCACGTGAGAACAATGATAAAATTAATACCACTGACAGAGCTTGAGCAGCAGGGTAATAAAGAGGATATGCTTTCTACCATTACAGTCACAGTTTTTAGAAAGTTTTCTAAAATTGTTCAAAATGACCTCATTCTCTAACACACACACACACACACACACACACACACACAATAAGCTGGGTGTGGTGACACAGCCTTTAATACGAACACTCAAGAGGCAGAAGCAGGTAGACCTCTGAATTCCAGTCCAGCCTGTCTGCATAGCAAGTTTTAGGCCACCCGAAGCTATATAGTGAAACCCTGTCTCAAACAAAACAAAACAAAGCCAAATACTTCAGTATTTTAAATTAAGACACAGAGAGCTTCTGAATATTTAGAAATATCATATTCATTAGAACTGTTCATAACTAAATTTTTATGTAATTTTCATATTTTATTCTCTATTATATACAATTAATTATATACAAATATAATTAGATGCTATGTGTCATATACCTATATAATTACACATTGTATGTTTTAACCCTTGTAGAAAAGAAGATTGATCTGTTTCTAAAATGTTATCATGTACTGCCTGCATAACTTGGCTGTTGTAGTCTATATTTTTCCATGTGGTGTTGTCTTAAGTAGTGTTAATATCATTAAGAATTAGTAGTTTCAAAATAATCCTCACTGTTTTATGCACAACTTTCTTCCAAGCAATTCTCCCATATTTCCTAAGTTTTGATGCTGCCCTTTTCACATGTAGCATGTGGAATTTCAGTGAAACCACAGTAGAGGTACATCAAACTAATGCTAATTATGAGACACTGTTATGGCTTCTGATTTGTTATTATGGAAAAAGTGAAGTGTCATAGAAATCACCCCCAGTTAAGAATCTGTTCCTAAGCAAAGCAAAGGATAACCAGGATACAACTCACAACCCAAGAGAAACTAGGTAAAAAGGAGGACCCTAAGAGGGACAAGCATCCAGTGCTTCAGGAAGGGGAAATAGTTAAGATATTCTGGGTAAACCAGGAGGAGGGTAGGTAGAGGGGAGGGAATGGGGAAGGGGAACATGGGGGACTGAGATAGCTTAGTTGGGGGAGAGAGAGCAATGAAAGAGATATCTTGATAGAGGGAGCCGTTATGGGTAAGGGAGAAACCTGATGTTAGGGAAATTCCCAGGAATCCACAAGGGTGACCCCAGCTAAGACTGTTAGCAATAGCGGAGAGGGTGCCTGAACTGGCCTTCTCCTGTAATCGGATTAGTGACTACTCTAATTGTCATCCTAGAATCTACATCCAGTAACTGATGGAAGCAGATGCAGTGATCCACAGCCAAGTACTGGGCTGAGCTCCTGGAGAGCAGTTGAAGAGAGGGAGCAGGAATTATCTGAGCAAGGAGGGTATCAAGATTATGATGGGGAACATCACAGAGACAGCTGACCCAAGTTAGTGGGAGCTCATGGACTCTGGACTGACATCTGGGGAGCCTGTATGGGACCTAACTAGGCCCTCTGAATGTAGGTGAAAGTTGTGTGGATTGATCTATTTGTGGGGCCCCTGGCAGTGGGACAAGGACTTACCCCATGTTCATAAACTGGCTTTTTGGAGCCCATTCCTTACTCAGCCTTGATGTAGGGGGAGGGGCTTAGTCCTGCCTCAACTTGGTATACTAGGCCATCTGACTACCCAAGGGAGGCCTTATCCCTTATAAGGAATGAATGGGGGGTGGGATGGGGGTAGGAGGGGAGGGTGTGAGAAGGGGAGGAAGGGGTACTGGGGTTGGTATGTAAAATGAAAAAAATATTTTTAAATAAAAAAAATCTGTTCCTAGGAGATAAAATAGATCAAAGCTACCTGGGACCATGTTAGATCTGTCCTGTTCTAGGGAATAATTAATATCCTAGACAGCATTGGTTTCAAGCTTATATAGAACCTTAAACTATAATGGATTTCAATTAAATAGGCAAGAAAGAAAAGAGAAGAACTCAACAACAGGATTCAATAAAGAATTACAGTGTTAATGTCGCACTGCCTGTGTTGACAATGAAGGTTCTCACAGATTCACCTCAGTTTACATTGGGGAAGGGACATGATCCTCCCTGTAGACGCTCAACTGACTAAAGTCTCTAAGTTCAAGACTTTATTAGGGTGTAGACATGAGAACTGTGGTGACAGTGGTGGCCAGCATGCCTGATACACAGGTTGTAAACTGGCAATGAGTGTGGCATGGAATCTATGCTAACAGATAGCTTCAATGCCCTATTGGTTCAAAGCCTTCTTAAACTCATTACTGATAATCCTGAGGGTCTGTCAGATTCCAAATGTTGGTGATGAGCCTAAGAATAATCTAGGGGATCCTTTATTAGTCCTTTAGAGATTCATATTTAATTTAATATCTTATCTTGGCATTTAATAACTAAGATTATCAGATTCCAGTTGAGACTTCATTTTAGTTTTATGTTACATGAGTACATTTAAGACACACTAAATAAAAATAATATTAATGGTTGAAGTCAGAAGGTTGCTAAATATACAACCCGAAACTTTAGGTTCTGTTTGAATCTAAAATAAATTCTCCAAGTGAGTGGGTTTCACTATGTTTGGTTTAGTTTGGCAAAATGCACATGGCAAATGAAAACTATATATGCAATGGGTTCTTACATAACTGCAGCATACAAATTATAAGTATAATACTTTTATATTTACTTGCTTAAAACAGCATCTAGACATTCAGGTAAAAATATGTTAGTGTAAACATAAACTTAGAAATTACTCTAGAGGGCCTTAACTCTACACAAAGAACTACAGGCAGCTAACAAGGGCTGGGAGCAGGAGAAATAGCCTTTCCCAGGGAAGAGCACACCAATTGTTCATCCAATACCAAATGATCATCCCTGAGAACATACATACAAGTAGCATCATACAGACTGAACAGGTTATATTTATCAGGATATATATATATATATATATGATGCCATCAATTTGAAGGAGAGCAAGGAGCAGTGATAGATATATTGGAATGTTTGGAGGGGAAAAGGGGAAGGGAGAAATGTTAAAATTATATTATATTATAATCTCAAAATTAAAAGAAAAGACTTTATTTTATATTTATTTACTTTAGTTATTTTTTAATAAAAATTTTGTNATTTCTTTGTGAGTTTCATATATCATATACTGATTATTTTCACCTCTATCCCCTAACAGTTTTCAGCTCTACACCACTTTTTTTGTGGTTTTTTTTGTTTGTTTGTTTACAAATTTTATTAAATTTTTTATTATTAAAAATATTTTTCACTCCTTTTACATATCAACCACAGATCCCACTCTCCTCCCTCCTTCCTCCCTGCCAGCTCCCCCCCTCAAGCCACCCCCACTCCCACCTCCTCCAATACAAGGTCTCCCATGGTGAGTCCCNGGAGTCTGNCACTCTCAGCCAAGGCAGNACAAGACCCTCCTCCCTGNGCCAAGACTGCGCCAGGTGTCCCACCATAGGCACTGGGCTCCAAAAAGTCAGGCCCTGCACCAGGGACGGAAACCAAGAAGCTTTTGTAAGGCAAAGGACACGGTCAGTAAGACAAAATGACAGCCTACAGAATGGGAAAAGATTTTCACTAACCCCACATCAGACAAAGGGCTGATCTCCAAAATATATAAAGAACTCAAAAGACTAGACATCAAAATATCTAACAATCCAATTAGAAAATGGGCCACAGAGCTAAACAGAGAATTCTCAACAGAAGAATCTCAGATGGCNGAGAGACATTTGAGGCATTGCTCAACATCCTTAGTCATCAGGGAAATGCAAATCAAAACAACTTTGAGATACCATCTTACACCTATCAGAATGGCTAAGATCAAAAACACAGAGGAAAGCTTATGTTGGAAAGGATGTGGAACAAGGGGAACACTCCTCCACTGTTGGTCTTGATGGGTTACAAAAGAGGACATAAAGGTGGATGGGTAAGAAAGTGGTGTAGGTTGCAGTCTGGCATCCCTTGCCCCTCAACTGAAGAATGGATGGAGAAAATGTGGTACATATACACAATGGAGTACTACTCAGCAGAGAAAAACAATGACCATATGAAATTTGCAGGCAAATGGATGGAACTAGAAAATGTCATGCTGAGTGAGGTAACCCAGACCCAGAAGGTCAAACATGGTATGTACTCACTCATAGGTGGATACTAGATGTGAAGCAAGGGATAACCAGACTGCAACCTACACCACTTTCTTACCCATCCACCTTTATGTCCTCTTTTGTAACCCATCAAGACCAATTTGTGCCACCCAAATATTCTTGGATGTGTGATCTTTCACGGGTGCATGGTAGACTAACCAGGACTTTCTATACTCTTAAAGAAAACTGTCTCTCCCTCTCCCAATAGCTAACGATAGTCACCAGCTCAACTGCTGGGGCTGGGATTCCATGCCTGTGTCCAATTCACATCTCCATGTTGTGATTTGGTTTGGCTTGTACCTGCACAGGCTTCACACAGGTCACAGCTGCCATGAGTTCTTATGTGCAGCTGCCCTCCTCTGTCCAGATGACACAGTTTCCTTGTAGTCTTCCACAGCCTCTGGCTCTTACATGTTTTCTTCCCTTTCTTCCACAATGCTCACTGAGCCTTAGGAGAAGGTGTAATATGAATGTCCCTTGTATGGCTGAGCATTCTGCAGTCTCTTATTCCCTGCACCTTGGACAGTCGTGAGTTTCTGTGTTAATTAATATCCACTATAAATAGAAGCTTCTTAGATGAGGGTTGAGAGATGCATTGGTCCATGGGCATAATGATAAATCATTAGGAGTCAGTTTAATACTAAGTCTATTTAGCAAATAGTAGTTGATTTTCCCTTCAGGCCAATGACCTGTTTAGCCATAGGTCCTTGGACTGTTGATGGTATCAGATATGTTTTTTTTTTCTTTTTTTTTCAGAGCAAGACTTAAAAACAATTCAAAACTGATTGGTTACTCTTCTAATATTTATGCTACTATTAAATGAGTGAGTATTTCTTGACATGCCCCTCATTATTACAGCTCACAGAGTTCATAGCTGGAATAATTGATTGCTTTTCTCCACCCCCCTCCACCCCAGGTACTTTGTATAGCATCTTCCAACACCATGAAAGCTAACTAGTAACTATGAAACTAACAGGTCACAGCTTGATTTCTCCATGTACTGTGACTCAAGTCTGTAGTATATGCGGCAAGTTCTGGAGAGTAAATAAGAACAATTATAGGACCACACTGATCAACAACCACAGAAGTAACCTATTCCTGGCACTGATCTTTTTATTTGCTAGCAACTGGTGTCTAATAAGAACCTCCTTGCCTTTATAAGATATTAATATATTGCTGTAGTAGCAGTTTCCATATTTTTGAAAGGTTTTTAGTATTATTTAATCCCTTTCCCTACTCCTTTCTCTATCCTGTTTTCTATTCCCCTGTCCCACTTGAACTCTTCCTGTTCTATTCTTCTACTTTATTGTTTTATACTAGTGTGTTCTCTGTGTACATGTGTGCATGTTTATGTCTGGGTATGTGCACATTTAGTGTAGATGGCCACAGAGACCAAAAGAGGGTACTAGCTTTTTTGGAGGTGGTGGTTGTGAGCTGTCTCAGGTGGGTGCTGCGTATAAAACTTGGATCTTCTGCAAGAGTAGTATGCAGTGAATTGTTGAGCCATCTCTCCAGCTTCTATTTTCTCCATTTTAGAATGATGAGTAAATCTTGTTGCCCACAGTTTTAAAATCATTTGACTTAGTTTTGTAAAGTCAAACAAAACTGTAGGTGTTTATGAGATACACTTATGCTTTAATACATATATAATTGTATAATGACAATAGTAGTGTGCCAGAACTGAGGAAATGGCTAAGCAGATAAAAGCATTCGCCTGTAAGTTTGAGGACTGGATATCAGCTATCCAAAATCTGCATAAAAACTGGGTGGGTGTAGAGACATGTCACATGAAGATTTCACGGAAGGTGGAGACAGGAAATCTGAGAAGAAAGGTGGTTAACTGGATTTGGGTTTAGTGTGAGACCTGACCTCACTATATCAGATGGAGCTAATTGATGAAGACAACCATTATCAATCTCATGCCTCCATATGCATATGATTGCACGTGCACTCACAAACATAAGTGCCTACTTACATACAAATGTGTTCACACATGTAATCACATGAACAATATACACATTTGCATACAAAATTATTGTATCTATTACCTCTAGTACACATTTGATGTGATTAAACATTAAAAGGGTATTTTCTGTTTGAAAATAGATAATATATCATTACTAACATTAATAACCATATATATGTACTAAAATTTATTCCTCATCTCAAACCATAAATTTAATGAAATTTTCATATTTATCTCCTCTACAATTTCTGGTAACCACTATTATATCTCCATTTCATGACATGAACCTGTCTGTAAAGATTATTATATGAATATCATATGAATGAGATAATATGGAATTTTCTTTTCTGAGAATGGAATAGTATAATCAACACAAACAACATGTGTGTATATGGAATAGCAGGATGTTTCATGTTTAAGGACTGGAAAAATCTAGATATTTAATGCAGTTCCTCATTGAACTAAAATAAAAAAAAAGCTATCCTAAAATTGATATGTGACCACAAAAGACTACAATTAATTTAAGTAAATTTTAATGAATGTACCAAGTTGGAATAATCATATTCAAACTAAAACACATCTATCCTACTCCCAAAGAACATGCCGTTGGCATGAAAAGACACAGAATGACCAGGAAGCATAAGAGAGAGCCAGTGAATTAATCTATGTATTTTGAGTTAACTGATACTAGACAAAGGTGCTAAGAACAGAAAATGAGAAAGGACAATTACTAAAGTAAATGATTTATATCTATACAATAAAAAAATCCTGGTTAACTGAAAAGTGTTTTCTTATATTGGAAAATATCCACAGCATTTGGTGACCATTAGGGGATGGGAAGAAGGGCATTAGTATTAGTCAATTGTGATAATGCTCCTTTATACACTGGTCATTTTAAGACCCTTATTTTTAGTTGTCAGGATAATTGTTGTCTTTGACAAACCAATTGTTCAGTTTTATTTGGAGCATTGAGTGTTTTTTTTTTTTAATGCTTTCTTTGATTATTGTTTTCAATGCAATAGTTAACTGCAAAGTATATACAATTATTTAATTTGAATGTTTCTAATTCATGAACACCATTCTTATGCTGATTTTTGCCTTCCATATTATCCATCCATGCTCTTGGATTGGACAAGGACAGTATATTTATTATATTCATTCACTCATTCATTCATCTATTCACTATTTCAGACATAATAGTGTTCCTACTTTCAGTCTGTGACTCAAACTGAAGACAGTTACAGACTTTGGCGGCATCATAACAGTGCCTTCACTAGTATCCTGAGTGTCTGCCCAGGAGCAAAGGCTGAGACAACTTGTTTTTAAACCAGGAAATGGATTTAATTTCTTTTGTAATCCCACCTTAAGTATTTATGTTTCTGCAATCATACAAAAGTAATTCTTTTATAGAGTGTTAAATTTTATTGAAGTTGCACATCTGAATAATCTTGTTCACTCTGGGTGGGTATAGTTACCAATTTGCTATTAATGACCTGTTTTCAGCAATTGTGGTTTGGTATTGAATTTGTTTCAGTCCTTAACAATTCGAAGACAAGAAATGTAAATGTTCTGATTTTTTTTTATTTAGCTAGCACAAAGTTATGCAGCATGTACAGAGCCATAGAAAGCAGCAGAGCTTGTGTTCTAAAAAGAACAATGGCTTATATTATTGGAGATTATTTTCAGTCCTGATTTTCTTTTTTTTTGAACCTTTTTTTTTATTAAAGATTTTTCACTCATTTTACATACCAACCACAGATCCCCCCTCTCCTCCTTCCTCCCACCTGCCAACCCTCCCTCTCAACCCACCCCCCCACTCCCACCTCCTCCAAGACAAGGTCTCCCATGGAGAGTCCCCGGAGCGTGGCACACTTAGTTGAGGCAGGTTCAAGACCCTCCTCCCTGCGCCAAGTCTGTGCCAGGTGTCCCAGCATAGGCACTGNGCTCCTAAAAGCCAGTCCTGATTTTCTTTATCATCAAATGCCTCTGGATACATTCCTGTTAATCTCTTAGTTGACTTAATAATTTATTCTACACACACATACACACACACACACACACACACACACACACACACACACACACACACACACACATAGTATTAAAGTTTAACTGAAGAGTGTCCAAAGGCCAAAGGAAATGTGCAGACTGAACTACATCATGAGAAAACCAAATAGATTCAGTGAAAAGACAACATCAAATGCTTAATACCATTGCAACTATCAAGCACAACACAACTTTGTGTTTCCTTCTAGAATTAAATATAAAACTTGACAATCTAAATGCAACTCAGAGTATTAGGACTATAAGTTCTTTGGTTTTAAAAATATGACTTGAACTGTACATTCAAGAAGGTTCTTGACTAGCTGATAGATTCACTACTTCCTCATTATAGACTTCTTTAGTCCATTGAGTGTCTTATTAAGACACAGGATGAAAAGAATTAAAAATATTTTCACTCTGTTTCTTCTTGCTACCTGTGATAATTTTCAGTGAGGAAATTCAGAAGTACAGGAGGCAAAAAATAATATCCATCAATACATTTAGATCACATATCAAAGTATCCAAAGTGGGTAAGCATCTGTTCTCCACAGCTTGGTGAATTAGGCTATTTTAATATGAGAAAATATAATCTTGATGAAAGTCTCTATTTTTAGTTTAGTCTCATATAGGAGGCTTACAAATATGACTGTGACTAGTCTGGGAGGGACTGTCTACTCCCATATGCTCTCATAGATAGTTGGCATCGCCTTGGCAACATTACAGAACCCACTGCTATGTTCAGTATGCAGTGAAAGCAGAGCTAGTGCTGCCTCTTCTCCCCATCTGGAAATGGGAAAAAAATCAATCTCTACAGGTTTGAGTGTTGAAATGTCTTTTGATTCATTCAGACAGTTACACAAATTATAATAAACTNCAGTGGGGCAGAGAATTGTTCATTTGATTCTATATCAAAGACTTGCCAGTACCTAGCTCATCAGAAGTACTCAATAAATCTTTATTAATCAATAGATTTTTTTCAAAAAGGATATTATATCCCTGCTTTTGTATTGTTTCAGAAGTTTTATAAAGTGCAGCAAATGCCTTAATCTTTACAGTGAAAACACTGAAGAGGATGACTCACAGTAATCTAATGAGAAGTCTCTCTTCTGTAGACCCCTCTGTTTCTCTCCTTTCTGCCTAAATCATCATTGGTGGTATCTCACTGGTAGGCAATATCCCAAAGATTCTTGGAAATATACTCCCATATGTTTGGTCCCTGTAAATTAGAAGGCAGGTTAGAAGAAGAACAGAGTCTTATTAAATTGTCAAAAGATACTAGATTTCAGCTGTCTAGATATAACTCAAAAATATCCAAATGTGGCTGTTTCGATACGAGATGTAACATAAAATTTGGTATAATTGGTTAAGACTTCAGATTAGTCAATTGTGGGATTTTGACTCAGCTGTACAACTAAGGCTGAAGCAGGAGGATTGCTACAAGTTTGAAGTTAATATTGGCTACATAGTGAGTTTAAGGCCAGCTTGGATAGAGAGTCAGGTTCTATCTCAAAAAGCAAGCAAACAAGCAAGCAAGCAAGCAAGCAAGCAAGCAAGCAAGCAAGAAGCAAACAAACTTAGACTCTATAAGAGGATTTCTTGTCCACAATTCCAAGATGACCACATCCTAATGACTCACCATACAATTTCAGAGGATATCAATATATAAGCTAGAAATTCTTATGCATGTTTTCCTGAGATTTTTCTTAAGGTTTCTTTTACTGAGTTATAACTTTGTAATATCTTTGCAAATAAGGGATAGTGATTGAAATACCTTGGGAAAATATTATGGATGAGTCTAGAGTCTCCAATGGCTCCATGCTATCATAGTCTGATATGATATCATACTGATCTGCACAGTAGATGCTGAAGCTACATGGAATTCTCTTCCCAAGCCCTCATCAAAATCATGCCAAACAACTTCAACAAGTGAAAAAAGTAGTTAACACCCACAAATCTGATGTTCAACTGTTGTGAGATTTTTTTTATTATTGTCTTATAGAAGCTTTTATGAAAAATAAGAGAAATAAATCTGTCAAATCTCCTCTGGTGTCCTCAATGTGGCAAGTCACTCCGAGTTACAAAATCTCTCCCTTTTGGAAAGTAAGCAAGGGAGTTCCACTAATCTTGATGAGTGCTTGATACACTGTAGTAATGGACTGTATATTTGCTAAATGACTGAATGCCTCAATGATATAAAGTCTTATTATTTAGGATATCAATGTTTAGAGAGTATCTCAGTTTTATGTAGGAGAAAGTTTTGTCTGGTCCTGCCCGCCTCCTGCAGTTGCCCAGACCAAGTAAACACACAGAGTCTCATATTATTTTCAAACTATGGCTTAATGGCTCAGGTTTCTCATTAGCTAGCTCTTACATCTTAAATTAACCCATTTCTATAAATCTATGTTTTGCCACGTGGCCTGTGGCTTACTAGTACTTTTACATCTTGCTTCTCCTGGTAGCAGCTAGCATCGTCTGCCCAGCTTTGCTTTCTTTTTCCTCTCTCTCTAGTTAGAATATCCCACCTAACCTTGTTCTGCCTCACCATTGGCTAACAGCCTTATCTATCAGCCAATCAGAATATCCACAGCATACAATCCACATATCCACAGCATACAGAACAACATCTCCATCAGTTTTACTTATGTATTATGAAGTATCTTTGATGTAGCTGCTGACTGGATAATATATTAGGCTTCAATTTATACTATTCTTAAACACTTATTCAATTCTACAGACTGCATTCTAGGAAACTCAATATGGAGCTATAAGCCTTGAGATACTGTCTTTCTTTAATTAGGAGTAAGTTGTACTAAGGTCTAAGATATGAATTACTATTGTAAGTTTTTTTTTTTTGA
>LZPO01117657.1:39384-51598 GCA_001675575.1 Neotoma lepida
CGGTAGCCCAGGCTGGCCTCGAACTCACAAAGATCTGCCTGCCTCTGCCTCCCGAGTGCTGGGATTAAAGGCGTGCGCCACCACAGCCCGGCCAAAATGGGTTAATTTAAGATGTAAGAGCTAGCTAATGAGAAGCCTGAGCCATTAGGCCATAGTTTGAAAATAATAGAAGCCTCTGTGTGTTTACTTGGATCTGAGTGGCCATGGGAGCCAGGCGAGACTGGACAAAACATTCTTCTCTTACACCCATGGAGACCCAGGACATATTCCCAGCTTCTTTTTCCTTTCTATCCTCTTATGTATTTCAATTAGCATAAACTCAACTTATCAGATTTTAATGAATACCTTTCCTGTTAGAAATGGCATGCAAGAGTCCCCTGGAACCCCCACCCATCTCTGCCCCAGTTTCTGGCCAGTCCAGAAAATTCCTACAGGCAGGCTCACTCACCAAAAGACCCCACTGCACCCTGCAATCTACAAGACCCACGCCCTACCCCCTACTCATCCCCCTGTGACCCCAGTGGCTTCCTGAGACTCAAAACCCACCAGCTCTCATTGGACCAAGAGTGGCTTCCTGAGACTCGAAATCTGCCAGCTCTCATTGGACCAAGAGGTGAATGATTCTTCCTGATCCAGAAAGTCCTGTCTCTAGGACCCAGGTCCTGGGGCATAACTAGTCCTTGGGAACCCCTACTCATCTCTGCCCAGTTGCTGGCCAACAGGGAAAATTCCTGCAGGCAGGTTCAACCACCAAAAGACCCCATTGGACCCAGCATTCTGCAAGACCCACGCCCTACCCTCTACCCATACTCCTGTAACCCCAGTGGCTTCCTGAGACTGGAATCTGCCAGCTCTCATTGGACCAAGAGGGGCTCCCTGAGACATAGAACCAGCCAGCTTGAATTGGACCAAGAGCAGCTCCTTGAGATACAGAATCTGCCAGCTCCAATTAAATCAAGAGGTAAGTTTGGACCCAGAGTGTCCTCCTGAGACACAGACACAGGAAGCATATACTGAATCAGTAGCAGCTCACTCAGACACAGGCACCTCTTGTACCTATTGGAGGAAGAGATGGGTAGACTCCAGTGCAAAAATACATACAACAACATAAAGAACAATATGACATCACCAGAACCTAGCCCCTCTACAACAGTAAGACCTGAAAAACACAATGTAGAAGAAAGAGAAGAAAGCAACCTTAAAAATAACTTCATGGAGATGCTAGAGGCCTATAAGAGGAAATGAAAAATTCCCTTAAAGAGGAAATGAAAATTTCCCTTAAAGAAATTGAGGGAAAAAATGAACAAAAATTGGAAGAAATCAATAAATCCCTTAAAGAAAGCCAAGAAAACCATGAAAAAGCAATTAGACAAGCTAAGGAAGCAGTTCAAGACCTGAAAAGGGAATAGAAACAATGAAGACGACACAAACAGAAGGAATGCTGGAAATAGAAAATCTGAGTAAATGAATAAGAAATACAGATGCAAGTATAAGCATCAGAATACAAGAGATGAAAGANAGAATCTCTGGTGTAGAGGATACAATAGAGGAAATAGATTCATCAAAGAAAACACCAAAACCAAAAAATTCATAACACAAAATGTCCAGGAAATCTGGAGACCATGAAAAGGCCAAACCTAAGAATAATAGGTATAGAAGAAGGAGAAGAATACCTACTCAATGGTACAGAAAATATATTCAACAAAATCATAGAAGAAAACTTTCCCAACTTAAAGAAGGAAATACCTATGAAGATAAAAGAAGCTTATAGAACCCCAAATAGACTAGACCCCCAAAAGAAGTCCCCTTGCCACATAACAATTAAACCACTAAATATACAGATTAATGAAAGTATATTAAGAGCAGCAAAGGAAAAAGGCCAAGTGAGTTATGAAGGCAGACCCATCAGAATAACACCTGACTTCTCAATGGAGACTTTGAAAGCCAAAAGGATCTGGAAAGATGTAATGCAGACACTAAGAGACCATGGATGCCAGCATAGACTAATATACCCAGCAAAACTCTCAATCAACATAGACTGAGTGAACAAGACATTCTAAGACAAAACCAGATTTAAACAATACCTACCCACAAATCCAGCCTTACAGAAAGCACTAGAAGTAAAATCCTAACCTAAGGAAGTCAGATACAGCCATGAAAACACAGGTAATAAATAACCCAACAGCAGTAAATCCCAAGGAATGCAAATACACACACACTACCACCAAAAGATAACAGGAATTAACAACCACTAGTCATTAATATCCCTTAATAGCAATGGACTCAATTCACCCATAAAAGGACACAGGCTAACAGAATGGATATGAAAACAAGACCCAGCCTTCTGCTGCATACAAGAAACACACCTTAACTTCAAAAACAGACATTACCTCAGAGTAAAAGGCTGGGAAAAGACTTTCCAATAAAATGCACTTAAGAAGCAAGCTAGTGCATCTACCTTAATATCTAACAAATTAGACTTCAAACTGAAAAAATTAAAAGAGATCGAGAAGGACATTACATACTCATCACAGGAAAGATCCACCAAGACGAAGTTTCAATTCTGAACGTTTATGCCCCCAATATAAGGGTACCCACATATGTAAAAGAAACATTCCTAAAGCTTAAATCTCACATCAAACCCCACACATTAGTAGTGGGAGATTTCAACACCCCACTCTTACCACTGGACAGATCTGCCAGTTTGAAACTTAACAGAGAAAAAAGGGACCTAACAGATGTTATGACTCAAATGTACTTAATTGATATCTACAGAACATTTCACCTTAACAAAAAAGGATATACCTTCTTCTCAGCACCCCATGGGACTTTCTCTAAAATTGACCACATAGTCGGCCACAAAGCAAATCTAAACAGGTACAAAAAAATTGCAATAACCTCTTGTATTCTATCTGACCACCATGGCTTAAAGTTAGATTTCAACAACAACAAAAATTACAGACAGCCTACAATCTCATGGAAACTGAATAATGCTCAACTGAATCACCAATGGGTCAAGGAAGAAATAAAGAAAGAAATTAAAGATTTCCTAGAATTCAATGAAAATGAATGTGCTACATACCCGAACTTATGGGACACTATGAAAGCAGTGCTAAGAGGAAAATTCATAGCACTAAATGCCCACATAAAGAAGCTGGAGAAATCTCACATTCATGACTTAACAGCACATCTAAAAGCTCTAGAAAAAAAAAAAGAAGTAAACTCACCCAGGAGGAATAGATGCCAGGAAATAATCAAATTGAGGGCTGAAATCAATGAAATAGAAACAAAGAGAACAATATAAAGAATCAATGAAACAAAGAGTTGGTTCTTTGAGAAAATCAACAAGATAGACAAACCCCTTTCCAAATTAACCAAAAGGCAGAGAAAGAGCATTCAAATTAACAAAATCAGAAATGAAAAGGGAGACATAACAGAAAACGAGGAAATCCAGAGAATCATCAGGTCATACTTCAAAAACATGTATTCCATAAAATTGGAAAATCTGAAAGAAATGGACAATTTTCTGGATAGGTATCACATACCAAAATTAAATCAAGACCAGATAAACAGTTTTGGTTATTGTCTATTTAATACCAATACTCTTCAAATTGTTCCACACAATAGAAACAGAAGGAACATTACCAAACTCCTTTTATGAGGCGACCATTACTCTGATTCCCAAATCACACAGAGAAGCAATAAAAAAAGAGAATTATAGACCAATCTCCCTCATGAACATTGATACAAAAATGCTCAATAAAATATTGGCAAACCCGAATTCAAGAACACATCAAAAAAATTATCCACCATGACTAAGTAGGCTTCATCCCAGAGATGCAAGGATAATTCAACATATGAAAATCTGTCACTGTAATACACCATATAAACAAACTGAAAGAAAAAAAACTCACATGATCATTTCATTAGATGCTGAAAAAGCCTTTGACAAAATTCAGCATATCTTCATGATAAAAGTCTTGGAGAGATTAAGAATACAAGGAAGGTACCTAAATATAATAAAGGCAATTCACAGAAAGTCAACAGCCAACATCAAATTAAATGGAGAGAAACTCAAAGCAATTGCACTAAAATCAGGAACAAGAGAAGGCTCTCTGCTCTCCCCATATTTATTCAATATAGTATTTGAAGTTTTAGCTAGAGCAATAAGACAACAAAAAGAGATCAAGGGGATACAAACTGGAAAGGAAGAAGTCAAACTTCCACTATTTGCGGATGATGTGATAGTATACAAAAATGACCCTAAAAATTCTACCAGGGAACTCCTATAGCTGACAAACACCTTCAGTAATATGGCAGGATACAAGATTAACTGAAAAAAATCAGTAGCTCTCCTATATACAAATGATAAATTGACTGAGAAAGAAATCAGAGAAACAACACCCTTTACAATAGCCACAAATAATATAAAATACCTTGGGGTAACACTGACTAAACAAGTGAAGGACCTGTATGATAAGAACTTTAAGTCTCTGAAGAAAGAAATTGAAGAAGACATGAGAAAATGGAAAGATCTCCCATGCTCATGGATAGGTAGGATTAACATAATAAAAATGGCAATCTTACCAAAAGCAATCTACAGATTCAATGCAATCCCCATCAAAATCCCAACACAGTTCTTCACAGACCTAGAAAGAACAATACTCAACCTGTCTCTTATACACATCTAGATGTGTATAAGAGACAGCCTCAAACTATACTATCGTGCTATAATAATAAAATGAGCTTGGTATTGTCATGAAAACTGACATGTGGACCAATGGAATTGAATTGAAGACCCTGACATTAACCCATACACCTATGAACACCTGATTTTTGACAAAGAAGCCAAAACTGTACAATGGAAAAGAGAAAGCATCTTCAACAAATGGTGCTGGCATAACTGGATGTCAACATGCAGAAGATTGCAAATAGATCCATATCTATCACTATGCACAAAACTCAAGTTCAAGTAGATCAAAGATCTCAATATAAAACCAGATACACTGAACCTCATAGAAGAGAAAATAGGAAGTAGTCTTGAACTCATTGTCACAGGAGACTGCTTCCTAAATATAACACCAGTAGCACAAACACTGAGAGCAACAATTAATAAATGGGACCTCTTAAAACTGAAAAGCTTCTGTAAAGCAAAGGACAAGGTCAGTAAGACAAAACAACAGCCTACAGAATGGGAAAAGATCTTCACCAACCCCACATCTGACAGAGGGCTGATCTCCAAAATATATAAAGAACTCAAGAAACTAGACATCAAAATAATGAATAATCCCATTAAAAAATGGGCTACAGAGCTAAACAGAGAATACTCAAGGGAAGACTCTCAAATGGCCAAAAGAATTTAAGGAATTGCTCAACATCCTTAGTCATTAGGGAAATGCAAATCAAAATGACTCAGATACCATGTTATACCTGTCAGAATGGCTAATATCAAAAACACTGAGGACAGCTTATGTTGGAGAGGATGTGGAGCAAGGGGATCACTCCTCCACTGTTGGTGGGAGTGCAAACTTATACAGCCATTTTCAAAATCAGTATGGCGGTTTCTCAGAAAATTGAGAATCAATCTTTCTCAAGACCCAGCTATACCACTNTTGGGCATATACCCAAGGAATGCTTAATCATACCACAAGGACACACGTTCAACTATGTTCATAGCAGCATTATTCATAATAGCCAGAACCTGGAAACAACCTAGTTGACCCTCAACTGAAGAATGGATTAAAAAAATGTGGTACATATACACAATGGAGTACTACTCAGCAGAGAAAAACAATGACATCATGAAATTTGCAGGCAAATGGATGGAACTGGAAAATATCATTCTGAGTGAGGTAACCCAGACTCAGAAGGACAAACGTGGTATGTACTCACTTATAAGTGAATACTAGATATAAAGCAAAGGATATCCAGACACTACAACCTACAACTCCTGAGTAGCTAGCTAAAAAGGAAGACCAGAAGTGGGATGCATGGATTACCCTGGAAAGGAGAAATAGATGCGATCTTCCTGAGCAAACTTGGGATGAGTGGTGTGCAATGGAAGGTAGGGAATGGAGGATGAGAACATAAGAGAATGGGATAGTCGAGCTAGCACAGGGATGGAGTGGGAAAGTAGTGATATAGATACCATGATAGAGGGAGACATCATGGGATAGAGAGAAACCGGGTGCTAGAGAAGTTCCCAGGAATCCCCAGGGATGACCCCAACTTGGACTACTAGAAATAGAGGAGAGGGTGCCTGAACTGAACTGGCTTGCCCCAGAGATCAGTTCAGTGAATACTTTGCCATCACAGAGCTTTTCTCCAGTGATTGATGGAAACAGATGCAGAGACCCACAGCCAGGCACCAGGCAGAGCTCCAGCAGTCCAGTTGGGGAGAGAGATGAGGGATTCTATGAGCAAGAGCATCAAGATCATAATGGGGAAACCTGTAGAGACAACCAAACCAAACTAGTGGGAACTCATGAAAGTTGGATCAACTGTCATGGAGCCTGCACAGGGCTGGGCTGGGTCCTCTGCATTGTGAGACAGTTGTGTAGTTTAATCTGCTTGGGGGACCCCCTGATGGTGGGATCAGAATCCATCCTTAGTGCATAAGTGGGCTTTTTGGCACCTACTACCTATGATGGGGCACCTCTCATAGCCTTGAGGCAGGGGGAGGGGCTTGGTCTTGCCTCTACTGGATTTGCCTCCTCATGGGAGGCCTTGCCTTCTTGATGGGGGGTGTTTGGGAGGAGGGAAGAGGGGGATCTTTGATTGATGTGCAAAATGAATTAAAATTTTTTTATTAAAAAAAGAAATGGCATGCAAATAAAAATATTCATTTCTTCTTAGGAAAGAAATATCTGCAGTTTAGTTGTAGAAACAGATGGTAAAACTAGAATTTTAGTATTTGGGATGTATGCAAAGGGATGTACATTGATAGTACTACAAAAATAAACTAGGCTAAAATTGCATCTGCATCTAAGTTCTAGTGAGTTGTAGCAGGTTGTATAGTCAATCCATCTAAACTGAAACTGTGGTTCTGGAAGGAGGGAAAATGCTTGTGCAAATCACCTGGTTCAGGAAACTTACAATGTGCAAAGACCAATAAGGCCCCTCCCACATTGATGTAAGCCATATCAACCTCTGTGGAAGTTGACTCTCTGGTATTCCTAGCAGCCTGAATCTTGTTCCAAGAGATCTACAGAGGCATCTTTTGTGAGACATCACTATGTAGGGGAGGACTTTTTGGTGATGGAGTTGCCTTTGTGTGCTCATGCTCCAATAACTAGTTCTGATAAACTCCCTTGTTTACTAAATTAGATTTGCATTGACTTGTTTCTTTGTTCATTATTATTGGTGCCCTATCTGGGGTGAATAGCCATTTGTTCAGTCTTCCTAGAAAAAAGTCACATAACACAGGACCAGAATAATACATATATTTATAGACAGTTAATTGACCACAGTTAATGTGCAATAAATTGACAAACAAATTATTGGAGAAATAGTGTTAAATTGTAATTAAAAATACACTATCAATTATCTCAACTTTATTTTCTATTTTCTGTTTTTCAGAGTAAATTTTAAACCCTTAAGACAAACATGATTTTATATTGAATCTGATTTCATCCAGTGTATTTTATTTTTATTTTCCTAAGCTCCTTTTGTGCACAGCATGTTGAAACAATGTATTGACTCTGAATTAGAAAGTTTACTTTCATTTCTTGGTAGTGATAGAACTGCAGTGTTTCTAGGTTTTTGGAAATTGGTGCCTCCTGTGCTATTATGGCTACCTTTGATTTATATTTAACTGTGAAGGTGATATTAGAAGAGAGTGCTTGGAATTTCCAATGAGTAGCCTCAAATTTAATTCTAGGTATACTGAGAACAAATTTTGTCCCACTTAAGCACATGTGAAATGTTGCTACTGGTTAGGCACACATTTGACTCATCCTTAACTCATACACGATATGTGTTGCAGACACATCATGCTAGCCTCCTACTGCTTATCGTCCCACAAACACAAAACTAACTCCACATGGCATGACACCCACCACTCCTTAGGCCGGCAGGATCGTTATAATATACTTTCACAATGATATGCAAGAAAGAACACACACAGCTCTCCCACACAGCTTGGAAACATCATGCAGAATAAGCTGAATCTATTCTGGTTTCATGTTCCTGTTTTCCAAAGGTGAGTGGGCAGATACAGAGCTGCTGCTGCTGCTGTAACAATCTTGTGGTCATGAAGGATCTTTAAAGTTATCCAGTGATTGTAAAGCATTCCCAGAGTGAATCAGCCTTCTCAACTAACTCTTAGCTGATGAGGTACAATTCACCCTTGGTTTTAGAAAGCATCTAAGCCATTTGGCATCACAATCAGCAGTGTCTTCCCTTATAAAAGTACCTAATCAGGGTGGTTGAGAAGAGTCAACTTTTGCATTTCAAATGCCAACAAGTTTTATAACTGCCAGCATTTAAATCCCAATTAAAAACAAAATGAAACCAAGACAATGAGTTGGGGCTCATCCAAGTCAGGATGCTTCACAGATAACAGCTCTGAAACAAGAAGGTGATTGTTAAACTGTGGGAGTGGGAAGATGTCCTTTGGGCATTCAGGTTAGTACAGGCTGCCTAATTTCAAGTATTGATGCATCACGTATCTTCTGTAGCCATAAACTGAGAGCCAAGCAAAACGGGACTCTTGTCTCAGAGCTGTAACTAACTGACTGCCTGTGTGAGCTTGGACAAAACCCCATATATCCAGGTCCTAATTTCCTTATGACTAGAACTGGGCATCCACATCATTATGGTGCTCTGTAAACATAAGTCAGCAGAAAACTATATGCTCATATACATTCTTATTAGAAGCATTTCTAGAGATAAGATAGAGATGAATGTATAGACAGACTTAATATTCATGGAACATCTATTTACACTTAGCTAATCTTCAGTATTAACACAGTGGTATATCTTATTTTCACCTGTTATTAAGTAGGGTAGAAGTTCGAATGAGAATATATTATGAATATCCCCAAACTAAGTGGCATATCTAAAAGCTATATAATGACATAGTATATACAGTGTATATAATGATATAGTAAAAAGCTCAATCAGCTAATGGAGAAAAACTAATCCAAACATTCAAGAATTATAATTCTTGGGCAAGAGCTTACTCTAATTTTATATATATATATATATATATATAATTGAAATATGTTATTATTAACATCTAAGAAATCTGATTTAAAGTAATAAACATGTTACATTCTCCTTTACAAAATAATCTATATTTGACTTAATGTAACTTGAAATAAAGGTATTACATTCTCCTTGAAAAAAAATCTATATTTGGCTTAATGTAATTTGACTTAATTTTTGCTTTAAATATGTACATTAAATGAAAGAGCAGTGGATATTTCTTTGTGCATATTTGGTCTTATGTCCCTGACTAGATTTCTTTAACAACTTTATTCTGCTAAAGGCCAAGAACTTTAAATCTTTATTCATATTAGAAAACTATTTTCTGAAAATATTATGCATTAACATTTTACATGACTGTAATTAT
This sequence comes from Neotoma lepida, assembly GCA_001675575.1. Classification (NCBI taxonomy): domain Eukaryota; kingdom Metazoa; phylum Chordata; class Mammalia; order Rodentia; family Cricetidae; genus Neotoma; species Neotoma lepida. The sequence goes on from LZPO01117657.1 coordinate 48,959, forward strand.
ATCTGCCCCAGGCCCTATTCTACCATCAAATATTATCATTCTGAGAGATATTTGCTAGTGTGATTAGTAATAAATAAATTTTCTTGTTTCAATTTTCATTTATGTAAGCCTATTGAAGCTGAACATCTATCTGGGTTGTGTCCAGTTTTACATTTAATTACTTAAACGGAAATCTATTTTTGTGTTAGGTGAAGCGAGAATCTATTTGGATTTGCACCTATTGCTACTGAAAAATTTCAACATAATTTGTTTTTCAGTATCATTTCTTTAACAATTCGTGATGCCCATTTATAATGATTTCTTTTCATTCCCAACAGTAGTGGATACTTCTCTATTATCAGTGCCTATAGAGAGAATGATGCAAGCTTAGGGATCAGGGAGCAGCAGAGGTATCTCATAGTCAATGACTTATAACCAGAGCCCTGCAGGTGCAGTCAGAGTGAACTTAGTGAACTACAGAGGGACAAGCATTGTGTGTGAGGTGTGTGGGAGGCTGAGTATGGGTGTCTGGAGAGGTATGGGTAGGCATAGTATGCAACTAAACCAGACTCAAGAGGAAATTAACAAATCAAATGGAAAAGAGAAAGAAGGACCTTTATGGAAGGGCTCCTGCTAGTTGCAAATTAAAAATATGCAAGTGCCCAATGATGCAAGTAAGAAGGAATCCTGACGGGTCCCTGGAGCAGAGCCAGTGGTGCTCATTCTCACACAACATACCAAAGACCTGTCTTCCACACCCTCACCGGGTGCCTGCTCTGCTTTTCCTACAACCATTTATTGTCTTGAAATAGAAAGACTCACCTTCCTACAGTTTCTACAATGACAGAAAAGACCATTTATTTGTTCTGATTACTTAGTAGGTGTTGGTATGTTCTGAGAGTCAAGTCACTCCTTTAAACTTTAAAGGCCACCAAGCTGGAAGTACGTTTTGTGTTTTGAACTACGAAGAGACAGAGGAAACTGAAGATACATTTGTACTTGAGATCATCCTTGAAGCTAAGAATCTTTCATCTGTCCTGCTACATTCAAAAAAATGTTGCATTCTTTTCTGGAATTAATGTCCTGTGATTATATTCTAGGGCTCTTTATCTGCAGCCATGTGCTGCAGAAACAGTTATCTGAAGCACATGGGTGGAGAGTGAGAGAGCTTATGACTGATCTGAGAAAAATCAGAACAAACTGTCATGGTTCTGTGTATGTCTAATACCAACTTGCAAGCATTTGAAGAGAATGTTCTCTCAAGAGCATTAGGCTGCCACACAGGCCTTTTTATGGTGTGGGCTGGCCCAACTATATTTGTATAAATATGGTAAAGTGTCTGAGTTAACTACAAATCTTAGGGAGTCTGGTTTTATTTATTTAATTTTTATCATTTATTTATTTTATGTGTATGGTTGTTTTGTCTGCATATATGTCTATGGACATTGTGAATGTCTGATACCCAAGGAACCAGAAGAAGGTGTTGGATCCTCCTGGAGTAGAGGAACAAATGCGTGTGAGCTATAACGTAGGTGCTGGGAATTGAACATGGGTCTTCTGAGAGAGCAGCCAAGTGCTCTTAACTGTAAAGACATCCCTCCAGCTCTTGCTTTAGAATTTTAAAATGATGTTCTCTGTGTCTCTTTCAGCCTGTTTGCTCTCACAGAATCCTCTCACCTGTACCCTCAGGGCCTTTCCTTTGCCAGATGCTTGTGAGAAACATGACTCACAGTCTCTGGGAGCACAAAGACTACGATTCAAAAATAACATGACTGAAACTCAAAACAAAGATTGCGATGTCACTAGCAGAACAAGCTTTTTTTTCTTTCCTTCTTTCTTTCTTCTTCTTCCAGAGGAGGCTCTCCCACTGAGAGTAATGTCATGAACACATACAACATAAGAAAGAAATCCTAGAGGGAAAAGGGCCTGGATGGTGGGAGAGACTATGTGGAAACTTTATTTCAGAGGTCAGTTTCTTCAAATTTTAGTATACATTTTTGTCACCTGGTATATTTTTTTAACATGAATATTTAAATTCAGTAAAATTAGCATGAGGTCCTAACTTGCCAATCTTTCCAAATTCCAACGAGGTACTGCTGTAACTTTTTCATGAACTCCCAATTTGAGTAGTAAATATCATGGGAATAAATTCCTCCAAGGCTACTTGGGACTTGACTCGGTGCCCAGTTCCATTTCTTCTGTTTTTTTTTGTTTTTGTTTTTGTTTTTGTTTTTGTTTTGTTTTCTTCATAGACAAGGTCTCCTTGTATAACCCTGGCTGCCTTGGAACTCTATGTGAAAACTAGACTGCTCTTGAGCTCACAGAGGTTCATACGCGTCTGCCTCCCAAGTGCAAAGACTAAAGGCTTGAACCACCACAGCCAACTCCATTTCTCTGTCTTTTACCTGTTCTGACAAAGAAAACCCAAATCTACCAGTGGTCAGCTCATCTACCAGTGTCTCAATTCAGAGACATTGTCTCACAGCTCTTGTTTCTCCTGGATGTTGTCATCCCATTGCTCATGAAGAACTCAGAAGCAGATGGTCCTTATGATTTTAATTGAACTCTCAACTAGAACAGAAAGTAGAGATTTTGATAACTTAGTGGGTGGTGCCAAGATGAAGTGAAAGCCTTACTTTGTATATATTGTGGCACCAGATT
>LZPO01117658.1:0-21385 GCA_001675575.1 Neotoma lepida
ACCAAAACAAAAGAACTATGATAAAAAAGAAATGTGGACACTGAGAAAAGTACATGGCAAATTGAAATCTTTACATAAATTTTCCAGATTTATAAAGATTCAGTAAAGGGTAATTTGTTCTGGCATATAAACAGAAATAAGAAGATACATCATGATAATAATGATGGAACAAGACAAGAAAGCTCTGAAGAAATGAGGAGTATTATGGGGAAAATCAGTCTCTAGTCTTCTACTAACCAACCCTTACCTATCTCTCTGCTTTACTGTAATGTGAAAGATCTCTCTCTTATGAACATGGAGGAGATCTATTTATTTCCTCTCTTAAAAATATATTTACTCTTCTCTCCCAACTACAGTTTCCTCTCCCTCCACAGTCCCTCACCTGCCAACACCTCTGCTCTCGCTCTGTTTCACTCCTCCATTTCCCTTCAGAAAAGAGCCACAAGGCTTCCAATGGTGGGACTGGGACACCAGCTCAGCCACAAAACCTTCTGCCTACAATTTGTCCTGTTTGCAAGACAGGCTGGAGCAATGGTGACACATAACTTGTAGGAGTGGCCAACCAATGACTGGTCCAACTTGAGACCTACACCAACTAGAGGGAGGCCACATATGACACTGCATGGAGGGCCAGGAACCACAGGCTGGATAGTCCAGAGACCTAGCATAAAACCAAACATGACTGGCCAAAACACACACACACACACACACACACACACACACACACACACACGCACCAAAAAACAAACAAGAACAATAAAAAGTCGAAGGAATGATTCCTAATGATATTTTGCTATACTCATAGTCCAGAATCTAGCATAATCGTTATCAGAGATAATTCATCCAGCAACTGATGGGATCATATGCAGAGACCCACAGCCAAACATTGGATGGAGCTTGGGAACCTGTAATAGATGGGGAGGAAAGATTGTAGGAGCCAGAGGGGTCAAGGACACCACAAGAACAGAGCCCTTAAATCAACTAACCAGGGCTTATAGGAGCTCACAGTGACTGAACCAACAGTTGGCCAGCCTCTGTGGTCTGAGGTAGGTCTTCTTCATATATGTTATGATTGTGTAGTTTGGTGTTCTTGTGGGACTCCTAACAGTGGGAGTGGTGTTACTCTTGGGACCCTTTTTCTCCTACTGGGTTGTCTCATCCAGCTTTGATATGAATATGAAGGTGTATGTTGAATGTTTATTTCCTTTTACAAAAAAGGCTTTGCTCAAATGTTCTCTAGCGGACCATATTTTTCACCTATAAGTGCTTGTTATACTAAGAAAATATTCATAATTTCTAAAATTATTCTTTCTTCCTTTATCTTTTAAGAGGAAAAAACATTTAGGGGAAGATTTACAAAATGTATGTTTGAAAATAAGCACAAGTTACAAACACACACACACACACACACATTCTCATGACTTCAAGGTTTTTATTTTTGTACTCTATCTAATTAACTAGTCATCAAGTCAACAGTATCTCACCCTGTCTCCTTATGCCTAAGAAGACCTAAACACCTTTCTCTAGGGAAAGAAGGATGCTCTGTTGACTATGTTGTGGGCGACCTTAGTGTTTATAGTGAAATATATTAACAATAGGGCAAAGCAGAAGGAACTTTGGTAAGGAATTTTGTAATTAAAGAAGGTGACCCACTAACAATGCCAATTCTTTCCCACAACCCTAGCATCCTTTGGTGCTATTTACTTTAGCTAAGGTTCTGCCTGTCTCTTTCACAGTGACACCAGTATTTGACATATCCAGGGGAGAGGAGGCTATAATCTGAGCCAAGATGTTAATTATAAAGAACATGAAAGGATGCTAAAATTGGCTTGAGAACAAAAGCAAGTGACTGTTCTTTTAAAAATCAGTTCTAACATTTGATCTTAATTGTCTATGGTAATTATAAGAACATTGAAAAATAACACTGTACAATGAAATAGTAAACATGTCTAAGAAGGTGCCAGCCAAAAATAATAAGATCATGTTAAGTCAAAAAAAACAGACCCCTCCTCATCTTATTAACCCTTGGTTTATCAAGTCTTTGCTTGATTTAATTATTTGTAAAACTTATGGTACTAATTGTCATATAAGCTTCTATTCCTTGCTTTTTGGGGTAGGATTAGTCTGAGTTTAATCCACCACATATTAAAGTTAGCATAAAACAGATTGTCACCTGCCTACTTCATATTGTTTTCTCGCTTTTTGGTTTGTTTATGGTGTTGGCAATTGAACTTAGAGCTTTGTACATGCTAGGCAAGCAACACCCAGCATTTTCAAGAACATATTCTTAGTCACACTTTTCATAATATAGCTCCCCTTCTTGATATACCTTGATGGGGAAAGTTCAATGTATTTATTAATGTTTTACAACTGATCAAATTGAATTCCATTTGAGCATATAGTATGGATTCTCCCCCACAAGCAATCAGAAACCNTTTTAACTTCCACATTTCAATTTCATTTTCTCATGTTGAGATTTTTATCAGTCATCCAAGTCTAGGAAACTTTTCTCTGCATTGGAGAAGAATCTAGTACTGGCTGTCTACTTTGTCAAATACACCCTAAATGCTGTTAATTCGTCACAATGCCTATGGCATGGATAACACAACTACAGAAATCAATATCAAAGGCTCTTGGAGCGTATTTTTCCCTAAAAGCTTATGTAAAGTTTAACTCTTATAAGGAACCTCACACCTTAATTCTCCAGGTGTAGAAGTATTGATAGTGTGGTAGAAATAGCAGCCTAAGGAACACAGAAGATTTTGAACTTTGTTAGATGAATTCAGAGCCTTCTGTACTCTCAGATGCCCCAGAGAAAGCATCCCCTTTGTTCCAATTCCCTAAACTTTATTCCTGGGTAAATCTGGGCAGTTTTCCAATTCATGAATATTCCCCTCCAGCAAGGACTGATACTCATAAATGCATTCCTTGGTGCCAGGCTCTGCTTTGGCAGAAGCCCCAGAGTAAGCAGCTATGTGTTCAGGAAATCAAGTTCTCAATCTGGGAAGGCCAAACCCAGATGAACTGAAAAGTCACTTTTCAGTCAAGTTAGGTTGTTCCTATTTAAGCAGCAAAGGAGAGCACACACACTAGCAACATTGCTTTTAAGATAAGTTGGACTCCTTTAGCAGCTGTGGTAAACCTGGGAAGCTGACTCAAATGAGCAAAACACCAGAGACACTGGAGAACAAGTGTTCACACCTGCTAACAGATGTGTGGGTTTGCTGCACCAGGTGTGCTATGTAAACTCAACACAGGGCCGCATTTATCACTTATTAAAAGTTATCAAAATGTATCATGCAGACTATCCTTCTGGCAATTGTCACAAAGAGAGCTGGATGCTATTTGTCAAGGGCCTCAAATTAGCAAATTCAGAAGCACAGTGTACACTAAAGATCAGATCACCAGGAATCTTACAAACATTCAGTACAGTGGAAAATAACAAAAATCACACACCACAGCCCTGGATGATTTCCATAAACCATTTATGTTTTATTTCAGGAAACCAATGACAACCTTCCTTAATCATAGTGATTTATTTTCCCTTTCTTCCCTCCTTCCTTCCTTCCTTCCTTCCTTCCTTCCTTCCTTCCTTCCTTCTTTCCTTCTTTCCTTCTTTCCTTCTTTTCTTTCTTCCCTCTACCTTTCCAGCTTTCTTTTGTTTTTGTTTGTTTGGTTTTGGTTAATTTTTTTTTTTTATAATCAGAAAAGACGAAAATTATTTAAAGTGGCATTATATATAGAATGATGAGGAAATGGCTGGTGATTTAAAATCTTCAAAGCCAATCAAACTCAAAACATGTCAAANATTACACACACAGTTTAATGATCAGAGAAACTCTGGGCTGCAGTTTAAAGGGTAGTTAGATAATTAATTTGATTGCAAATGCTCCCCCTGCTATAAAATCTACTCAAGAAACTGACTACAATAACATATTGACCTCTGCTTTTCTAGAGAATCTTATTGAAGTCACAGATAAACAACTACATAATTGTTTCTACTGATGAGGATNCTAACACTTTGCTGTGAATATATTTCATTCCTGAAGACCATACATTCCTCTATTAAATGTTATTGCTGCTCTTTACTGTTTCATACATTGCTCCTAACTTGGTCCATATGATATTATTATTTCCTACCTGTGGCAAGCCATAAGAATATGTAATAGAAGTCCAACTGTGTGCAATAAGCCATACCTTGATTAGGCCAAAGGTCAGTCAGGTGGGAAAGCCATCTAGCAAGGACTATTTGGCATTATACGGCTTATTCAGCCGTGCCTTGCTATGTACTTACTTCTTGGGCTCTTAATTTTCCTAGAATATATGTGTGTGTGGACCTCTGTCTGGGGCATATATGCTCAAAATAAAGTCACCTAGACAGAGCCTGTTGCCTCTGAGCTCCCTGCTCTCCCATTTTAGCAGTTGCTTTGGGTATCTGCCTTTTGCAAATATCCTCCTTAGCTACTAGCTGCTAGGCACCTGAAGCCCCCAAACTAGATAACACGTCGTTTTGGAGACAAGCTGTCTCCAAGGCCAAGCACATGATCCCCTAGATGCATAGTTTTGCTTCCTGCTCAAATCAAGTTCAAATCTTCCCCTCTTCCTCACTGCGCCAGAGCAACTTCTTAGATCAAAGGGATTTCCTCTTACCAGGTGCTTCTAGCTGTGATGCAGATTGACTAGCTATCAGCACTCCTCCCCCGCCCTGTCAGGAAACTGGCAGCAGAGAAAATTAGTGGCAGTTTTATTCTACCCTATCACCTGTCCTATCTGATTCCACGTTTGTTCTCTCCCCTTTTGGGGTGCAAATGAAGTTGCCAGGAAGCTTCTGGTGGGGACCTTGAGGTCTTGTGTTGTATAGCAAACATGAAGGTATTACTGCTTGGGAAAAGATATAGACCATCCCGAGAGAACCGCGGGAGAGAATTGATGACAGAATGATAGTGGCGAGGAGAAGAGGAAACAGGCATCTTCTGGAGAGGTAGAAAGAAACGTGGCCAGAGAGGAGAGAAGGCAGAGTTTCTGCAGAGGGTAAGGCGGACCTCTTGGAGATTTTTCTGAGGGCCAGGAGTAAGGAGCAAGGAAAGATGGAGGACGAAGGTACAGGAGATGAAGATGAAGCTGAAAGCATGAGAGCTTAGTTGTTGGCAGGACTATGAGAGGGCAGTGTGCTAAGTATTAATTCATCCTATAACAACCTAAATGCCATCATACCCACAATAAAAACAAAATAACCTTTCTCCATAGTTGTAGTTCAAATTATTCCTTTGTTTGATTCTAGGTTATTTAATATTTATTCCATGTTGAATAAAGCAGAAAAACACTCAAAATTAACAGATACATTATTTTAAAGGGAATTTACAAGACTAAAAAAAGATTTTTAAACCTGAAACATTTCTATAAAGCAATGTTGACCATAATTGGGGGTTGGAGAAAAAGTAACCAGCAGAGAAATGGGATAAATAACTAATAAGGAAAATTATGTAGATTTTAGAGAAAGAAAAGGAGGAGATATATGACCAAGGATAGCAGACAATTCATATTACAATATTTTCATAAACTTCATTTATTTTTGAGATTTATAATTATATCATTTTCCCTTTTGCTGTCCTTCCTCCAAATCCACCTATATAGCCCTACTTGTCCCATTTCACATTTATACCCTTCTTTCATTAATTGTTGTTGCATATATATATATATATAGCTAAATGCATAAATATAAGCTGTTGTTGTTGTTTTTTTACCTATTGTTCTTGTGGGGGCCCACCACCCAGTTCCCAAATAAATCAAACACAGAGGCTTATTCTTTCTTATAAATGCCGGCCTTAGCTTGGCTTAGTTTCTAGCCAGCTTTCCTTAATTTGACTTAACCCATCTACCTTTGTCTCTGGGCTTTTCCCATTCTCTTACTTCTGTATCTTACTCATGCTCCATGCTGTGTGTGTGTAGCTGGGTGGCTGGCCCCTGGAGTCCTCCCAATTCTCTGGCTCCTCTCCTTCTCTGGCTGCTTCAATCCCTCCTACAGTTTTCTTCATATATATATCTCCTGCCAGCCCTGCCTATCCTTTCTCCTGCCCTGCTATTGGCCATTCAATTCTTTATTAGATCATCGGGTGTTTCAGACAGGCACAGTAACACAGCTTCACAGAGTTAAACAAATGCAACATAAACAAAAGTATCACACCTTAAAATAATAATCTACTACAATAAGCTGCTCAGTTTATATAATGTTATTCATGTATATGTTTTCAGGACTAACCATTTGGTATTGGATAATAATAGTGTGCTCTTCTCTGGAGAAGACTATTTCTCCCACTCTCAGCATTCCTTAGCTGGCTGCGGTTCTTTGTGTGGGGTTGAGGACTCTGGGCTTTCCCCAGTCCACTTCGGCATGTTTATTGTTATTGTCCTTGCTAAACTCATGTTTAGGCAATCATGATGATGATACTTTTTGGGTGTAGCTTCTGATGTGTCTAAGATGAACAAACTTACCAAAAACTCCCTGATCTTCTGGTTCGTATAATTTTTCCACCCACTTGTAGGTAGAATTTTCCTGTCCCACAGCCACTCTCAAATAATCACTCAGAAACTTAATATTAATTACAAATGCTTGGCCAATAGCTCAGGCTTGCTACTAACTACTTGTTACATTTAAATTAACCTATATTTCTTATCTATGCTTTACCATATGGCTCATGGCTTGTTACCTCATTTTCTACACATTTTCTACACATGCTGCTTCCTCAGAGCTGACTGGTATCTCCTCTGACTCTACTCTTCTTCTCTCATCATTCTCCTAGTTTAGCTGTCCCACCTATAAATCCTGCCTGACTGCTGGCCAATTTGCTTTTTATTAAACCAATCAGAGTTACAGATCTTCACAGTGTACCATAGGACTGCTCCACAGCACCCACTCTTCAGCAATGCTCCCTGAGTTGTAAGTTGCAGGGGTTATTTTGTAGAATTACTGTGGAAGCAACATAATTTTATTAATTAAAGGCAGCAGTTTGAAAAGAGAAGGTTTATGATATATGGGTGTCTATGAACCTTGCAACAAATATTAGGCTTTGATTGGAGTGTATCAATGCAGTGAAGAATATGAAGACTTCTGTGTGGGGAAATACCCNGGGACTCACCACTATGAATACATTCATTCACAGAACTGCTCTCAATTGAGGATTAATTTTGCTCTGTACTTCCACTTCTGTCTCTCACTTTAATCTGTATTTTCACAGCCAGATCAACAGAAAGTAACATAACTAAATTTTCTAGCACTGACATTTGCCACAGGAAAGCATGCAATATAATGACTTTAGTATATCCTCGGATCATTTTACCTCTTGTAATCTAGAAATTACCATGTGATTTTATTTAAGGATCTTCAGTCCTTGTGGATTTTTGTTTCCTTGTGGAGCCTTGAACCAGACCGGATGAAATCAAAGGTAATATTAAATACTAAAATTGTGGTATTGATACTTAACTCATAATGGATATAACCTTCTTATCTTCCTGTCCAAATCATCCTAGTTTTCCAGTCATTCATTCAAATTCTTTTATAAGTTTCTTATTTCATTATCCTATGCCTCCAAGTAGTGTTATGGAAGTTTGTAGTATACCTGTAAGTTTAATTATATGACGTTTATTTTTACCTTGCTCATTTTCTTAAAAATCAGAAATCAGAAATTAAGTACATTTTACTTTTTAATCTAACTTTTGTCTTATGCTATGCATATAATGATCCTAGACTCATTACCAGCTTAACATAGTGTTTTTGTCAGTCATCAAATAAAATAGTATAACAGTGTCCTGGGGTGAGTTCTTTCTAAGAAACACCATATACATAAGAAGTAATAATTTATACCTGCTATGTGTAGGAAACAATATTAAATTCTATTCATTATAGAGATTATATTTGAGGCAGAAAGAAAGAGAATAAAGACTATGTATAAAATATATTAATAGATAATAATGGGAGAAATAAAGGAGGCTATGGTGCCTTGTAAGGCACATGAGTATGACAATCTGTTGCCTGAAGATTGTAAAAGTAACAGTTCAGTGAAGTTTTAATGAGGTGATAAGAGCTGTGTAAAAAATTGGGGCAAGGAAATAAAGATGGGTTATTGAAATATCACTCTAACTTACTGTATAATAAATAATAATAAGTGGTGCATGTTCCATAGATCACCCTGTATAGGTATAGGTATGAGCTGGTGATGAAACATACAAAAGCAAAACAAAAGGCATGTGCTTTGAGTTATTTCAGAAAAACAAGCATACTTTAGTTTTTCTATAGAATAAGTATGTATTTCCTCACCTTTTAATTTCAATATAGTGCTGAGCATATGTGATTTTACTTTATATTGCTATTATTTGTACTTTTTGCACTGTACTTTCTCATTTTAAAGTGTTGTCGCACTTTGGAATGCATTTGGTATTAAACATCTAGATGCCAACAAGTATTACTTGGGAATCAAAAATTGCATGAAGGTCCTAGAGTCAAATTTGCATGCAGAAATGAATGAAAGAAGTATTGGGACAGCTACTGAATTTTCATAAGCAAGCTCACAAAGAACCTTGCAGCTGTGTGAAGGCATTCTGTCTCTTCACACATGTGAATACCTTTTCACATTATATTTTTACCATTTTTTCACCTTCATGATAAAGTAGGAAGGCAATTAGATTTCATAGAATTCCTAATTATCCAAGTTTAAAGTTGTTAGATGGTCCTAAAGTGTGCTATACATGCAGGATATGTATGCAATCTCTCTCTTTCACATGTGCACATACCCTGCAAGCTGATTCCTACAAAAGACCTAAACTAACTGTGTCAGAAAGGAAAAGGCCTACTAGAGATAGTAGCAAATCTTTCATACACTATCTTCTCTCTGCCTTCTCTTAACTAGCCAACATAATTTGAGTCTGCTTTAGCCACTTGCCTTTGACATAAAACTTTCAGGTGGTGATTCTGTGAAGGAATTGANTTGGATAAAATAATTCCATCTTTTGGATGTCTTGGCCTAGAGTTTTTATCATCATTTAAGAAAGTGGTTGAAATGTCGGCTTTAGGATGGGAAATTGCAGAGATTTGATATATGTTGGATATCTTTAGTTGGCTTTACCTATGCTTTGAACAAAGAATGGATCATAGAAATCCTTTTTTCCCCTTCTTTCTTGACAACTGATATTNAGAATGTATCCATTATCACTGAAACAATTCAATTAGTGGCTNTTGGAGAACCAGAATATAGTCCTACTATCTATGCCTTAACAACATCTATATATCATTGTAATCTAATTTCCATGTAAAACTGAATATAAATGGCAATGGTCCAAAGAGTGTTATAAAAGAAGAATTAAATAGTCTGATGTTCATGCCATTCTCATATTTCCTTCTGTAATTTTTAATATTTTTTCTGACTCACATTCTGAATTTAGTTGAATAATGCCATTTTGAATCTAGCTAAATAATTTTTTTTTGAGAAATCATTAGAATGATAGGGAATCATTTACCAGTTCGAGCCTGTTTGTGTCATGAGTGAATCATTCTGCTAGTGTTCCAGTACCAGGCAAGTTTCCCTCTTCATAGCCTGGTGTTTTCTCTCTTTTCTCCCTTCTAGTATAGCATCAAAGTGAAGCAGAGAATGCTGATCCTTGCGGAATGATGCCAAGGCCTGTTTTACTGCATCTCTAAAAATATATAGGCCCTGATTCCTCTGAACTCACTCCTTCCTCATCTTGTGATCTTCACATGAAGGGTATATGAACTGGAAGAGTGCCTGAACAGAAAAGGTGGCTTTTCCCATCATCTCTTCCCATCCAGTGTGGCCTTTAGCAAAATGCTCTTCCTAATCTGCAGTGTTTTCTTCCTTCATACCATAAGATCCATCAGAAGACTGTGCTGGAAGAAGCAAGTAACAACACACAGTGGTGGTACTCATGTGTAAAATGATTGCAAANCAGTCTGAGATTTATCCTGGTCTGGACGCTCAAGAAAGTGGAGGCCCAGCATAGTTTACCAGAGGAGTGGGAGAATAAGAAATTAGATTTTCCCAAGGANCATTATCCGAACCATCTTTCCTCAATATTACTCTCGTGGAAGCCTTTAGTATTTACCTTTGAAGGAATAAATAACTGTTTTCAAACGACTGGCCTGCTCCCCATATGTCTTCAAACTATCACACCNTAGGACAAAATACAGCAACAGGAGGGCCTTGCAAAAGCCNTCCCTAGACTTTGAGCCTGCCAGTGATCTTTGTGTTGCTCCTGGGATGATTAAGCACACACCTTCCTTAGCACTTGAGCCACCCAGTTCTTTTCTTCCTTTGCTCTCCTAAGTAATGTCTGCTTAAAACTTACCTATTAGCCCATCCTTCTTGCCCTGTCCTGCAAAAACATGCTATTCTTATATATATGAAGCCAATTTCCTTTTTCTCTGTGTTACACTACGTTGGTGGCTCATCTGATGAAAGGGAAGCCCTTGAGAACACTTTNAGCTGCTGATGGTGGAACATGCCTTTAATCCCAGCACTAGGAGGTGGAGGCAGGGGGATCTCTGTGAGTTCAAGGCGAGCCTTGACTACAGTCTATAGAGTGAGTTCCAAGACAGCCAGGGCTACACAGAGAAACCCTATCTCAAAAAAAAAAAAAGTATAATCTTTAGAAAAGTATCCTTCTCAACTACCTTTATAGCACTTCCCATTATATATCTGATATGATGACTTGACAGAATAGTCTCTACCTATGNTTCNGCTCATTCTGTAATGANAGTTACCTGGAGAATTTGCAAGTAACCATACCTTCATTTCCCTGTCATCCTCTGTCTTATCAGTGCGTGAATAACTGCTTAGTCTTAATGTTCAACTCACTTCTTTGCTTCTTTTCATTGAATTTTCTTTACAGGAGCCCAACAAAAAAATTAGTCTCTTCCATCTTCATTGCTTTCAACCTTTTCCTATGTACTTTATATTACATGTATAATTTTGGAGCAAGTACCGATATGCACGCCTCTATTAATTCCTATCCCAACCTGTAATTTTTTGAAGGCACAAGATAAGATCTACTTTCATATTTCACCAAAGTTTCTCACTGTAACTGATGAATATTTGGTGCTTGGTGAGTATTTATCATTAATATCAATTTACTAGAACTTCCTCTTTCATAAAATTGAAATGAAATAAAATTTTTCTCCTCAGAGAACTATGATCATCTCACCTGTCTCATAAAGAACAATAGTCTTAATAAATGTTCCTCTTAAACCAATGCCTATCATTTGGTTGGGATTTCTAAGTGCTATGTCTAAAACTGCAGAGGTTACCTCAGTAGGAAGAAATGAAGAATTGCCAGGGCACTCATGAAGCAATTCAACAGCAGTGAAGAAATTTTTCTTTCAAGTTTTTAACAAAGAGCATGCTGAGGTTACTGCACAGTAACAGATTGCAGTATTGACCTCTCCACAATCATCCTAGGAAATAAACATTTTATCACACAAAGAGTGCCATTCAAAAAATAAAATTTAAAATAAGCTTGATAACAAAAGCTGTAACTATGGGAACACTTCACTCCCGGAGATTTGAATTAAATTATGAAATCTCAGAGGAATTTTTTTTTTATCATCCCTAACAAAAGGTGCTGCTTGGCAAAAAGAAATGACAGCTTGTAAGTTCTGAGACATGTTTCTCATGTGGGCCTGTCAGTCATCTAGCCCCTCCATTAGGAAGAAAGATTAGTGATAAAATTCTGAGACAGCACTCAGACTCAGAAAATGAAGACTCAGCCATCCCTGTGGTCAGACTCTTTTCCAATAGTCCTCAGAAAATCCCTACTTCATCTCAAGCACTAGAAAAATTAGCACACAATGAGCTAGATCCCTGTTCCTTATGGTTTTGCAGGTAGAAATGAAAGAGTTACAGGATATTGTGAGACATAGCTCTGAAAGAATTTGCATTTCAAATAAGAGCAGAACATTATGGGGGAAAATTATATCCCCTTTGGCATGTTTTCAAGCTAAATTTGGGAGACCAGAAAAATGTGAATAAATTATGAAGCCTACACTAAATATCTTAGAAAGTGATTTAAACTGAGCCTCCCCCAGTTTTGATGTTTCCAAATGACTACTTGACATCTTGACTTTTGTGGTGTAATGACATTCAGTAATGTTATTTTTAAATTACTGAAGTTTTTATATTAAAATAAGGTTGGAAATTTTATTGAATAAAGAAGTAAATAAACCAAGAGATTGAGTCAAACTTCAACTCTCAACATAGATGGAGAAATAATAATCTTTTGAACTATTTTTACTTAAGAATACATCTCTCTCTCTTTCTCTCTCACCCTCTCTCCCCTCTCTGTCTCTACTAATAAAAACTTGATGCAGAGATCCACAGCCAAACACCAGGCAGAGCTCCAAAAGTCCAGTCAAAGAGAGAAAAGAGGGATTCTATGAACAAGGGCATCAAGATCATGATGAGGAAACTTGCAGAAACAACCACACCAAGCTTGTGGGAACTCATGAAATTTGGATCAACAGCTGTGGAGCCCNCATGGGAATGGGCTAGGCCCCCTGCATAGTGAGACAGTTGTGTAGCTTGATCTGCTTAAGGAGACCTGTAGCAGTATGATCAGAATCCATCCCTGGTGCATGAGTAGGCTTTTTGGAGCCCACTACCTATGATGGGACACCTCACACAGCTTTGAGGCAGGGGGAGGGGCTTGGATTTGCCTCTACTAAATGTACCTCTCCATGGGAGGCCTTACCTTCTTGTAGGAGGGAATGGGGGTTGGGTGGGAGGGGGAGGCTGTAGGTATGGGAAGAGAGAAGAGGGAGATCTTTGATTGGTATGTAAAATTAATAAAAAAGATTCTTAATTAAAAAAATAAATAACAAAAGAACTTGAATATGTGTATATGTATAGTGATCAATACAGATAACCCTGGCCTGACACANTTCATGACATTTATTCAAAGTGCATAGAGGTTGGAGAGATGGCCCAGCACTTAAGAGCATGTGCTGTTCTTTCAGAGGACNTGTGTTTACTTCCTGGGACCCAAATCCTTTGATTTACAACTACCTGCCACTTCAACTTCAGAGTGATCAGATCNTCTGACCTCTCGAACAACTGAATTCATGTTCACCACCCTATGTACTCCACTCCTGCCCCCACACACAGATAGCATAAATCTTTAAACTATGTGCAAACATCCTTCCTCATTGGGTTAAGGTACTATTCCAGGGTGGTTAGCCTTGTTTAACCTGTAATTTTAAACATCTACTACCAGCATTCATTCTTTCTGTGAATATTGGCATGAAGTTTGAAAATCATTTCATATGGAGACTTGTGATATTTTATTTGTNCACCCCAATAAGGCTTATCTGAAGATCAGAGGAAAAAGCCAGCCACTACATTAAACATAGAAGTCAGACAGTGGTAGTACATGCATTTAATACTAGCATTCAGGAGGCAGAGATTCATCTGGATCTCTGTGATTTCAAGGCCACACTNGGAACAGAGCCAGATGTGGTGGCACACGCCTTAATTCCCAGCACTAGTTAACCATAGAGGTCTGGAGGTCTGTACAGAGAGACAGGAAGTGATGTAGCTGGGCAGAGTGAGGAAGTAAGATGGCAGGCACAGAAAGGATATAGGTGTGGTTATACAGGAAGTAAATCTCCCTCTCAAATTCTTTTGGCTGAGGATTTCCAAGTGCTAAGAACGAGGCTGGCTTCTTTCTGCTTCTCTGATCTCTCAGTTTCTCCCCAGTATCTGGCTCTGAGTTTTTTATTAGTAAGACNGTTTAGCAATTCATCTTACAGAGACTCTGCTGAACAGTTCTCAGTCTCAGTTTTAAAACAGGAATCATAGGGATAAATGTGCACTGTCACAAAAGATGGAGAATTGCATGAATACCAAGGAAAGGCACTCCTTAACTTCAGCTTGGCTTCTGTCTTCACTTGTTCATGGCTGTTCTTCACTGAACGTGGCATAGTATTTTTTCTTTTTCCCTCTGCTCTCCATTTACAAAGTCTCCATTGCACTTACCTTGACTGGGGTTGAGTTTGGTATCCTGGTTTGGTGGTCGGAGTGCTATCCTTGGTGGAGATCATAGTGGCTGTGTAGGTGGAAGCAAAACCTATCAGCAGCTAAATGCTCAGCTAGGGTTCATCTAAAGGACAGCTACAGAGCTGTTGTGTGTTGTCATAGTGCATGTGAACAAACTTTTCAGATAGTCCCATATTTTAAAATTGAATAANAGAAACAANTTTTTTTTAAAGAATGAGCTTTAAATGCTCATTTTTATTATTATTATTGATTTATTATATATACAGAAGAGGGNGCCAGATCTCATTACAGATGGTCGTGAGCCACCATGTGGTTTCTGGGAATTGAACTCAGGACCTCTGGAAGAACAGTCAGTGCCAACCTCTGAGCCATCTCTCTAGCCCTGAGAAACAACTTTTAAATACAAATTTCTTACCTTAAAATTATCGAAAGAAGAGCCAAGATTGCTCAGTGGGTAAAGATGCTTGCAGACAAGAATGATGATCTGAATTCTAATCTTGANACCCACATGGTAGAGGAGAGAACTGGCTCTAGCAAGATTTTGTCTGACCACAACAGGCTCACTGTGGCACACGCATGCACACATACACACACAAACACACATTGTATATAAATATATACAAATGTAAGAAAATAAGTAATGATTCAAATTGTCAAGNGTTATAACCATTAGAAGATCAACATGGTGTAGTATGTAGAAATAATGAAGCACAATGACACACACATACNCACACACATGTACATGCTGTTCTTTTCCTCATTTATTTTGAAAAGTCGTGAATGACAACGTGTGTGTATGTTTATTTCAAAGTCACTCAGGATTATAAACAGAATGAGAAAAATGTTTTCTGTCACCTAATGTAAATTGTTCAGTTCACTGTTGCATACTCTGCTTGAGACAATATTATATTCAGAATAACATATACGAGGTACCTGTTCTGTAAACTAATGGAAGAATTCTATCTCTGGGGCTGTCAATTACTTTCAGTCTTGCTAAATTCATTTGAAAAGCAATCTGTTTTCCAGGCTTGGGTTATTTGTCTGAGTAAACGGAAACATTTTGCTTAACAGACACTGTTGTGATTGTGGCTGCCACCCGAGCTCCNTCATCAGTGGTATGCTATGTAGCTACATGTTTTCAGCTTCCTTACATCTGGTGAAAATTAGAATGCTCTATTTCTCCCACGAGAAACATTTTACCTACCATTTCATCTCCAAATAAAGAACAAAATCACACTTACAGAGGTACCTCAAAATCTGCAACCAAAACAAAATGGGCCNTGGGTGCTTTTTCATCCTTCCATTGAGAATCACTTCTCATTTCCTACTGTTCACGTGCTCAAAGAGTGTCGTCCCTNAACTGTCATGATGGTTTGTTCACGTATATGAAATTAATCAAACATAGACTTGATCCTATGAAAGTTTAAGCAAAATATCATACCCCCCATTTAAGTTGTTTATGCCAGGTACTTGGTACCAATGATGAAAACCAAAACTGACACAATAGCCTTTCTTATGGCTTATGAAGTGATCATAGATGCTCTTGTACTAAAATTACAGGAACCTTTTGGATCACGAAGCTTACAATATTGATTATTTATTTGACCCTTTAGAGAAAATGTACCAACCTCCATTCTAATCAAAGGCATTTCACTGTATGTTAATAATATATCCTTGTGAAATTTGTCAGTTGGATTCTTTATAAGATAAACTTGAGAACTAGGATACAAATTGATAGAGAGTTTTCCTAGCACAAGACCCTGAGTTTATTTACAAGAAGCATAAAAAAAAGGTAAACTTGAGGGCTAAAAATTTATAGAAACTGCCCATATGTGAATCAACATCTTCTTCTAGTTAATGACCATATGAGCACAATCTTGAAACATCTTGGAGTATTACATGTCTGAGCTGTTGGAATTTGCTGTATCAGCCAGTGATGCTNGTATGATTTTATTAACTTTAATATTTTTCATGACATTCTTTCTGGAGATATCACAAGGCTCATTATCTATTTGAAAGCATCTTACTACACTGAAATTACATAGGACAAACAGCACATTATTTTGGGGGGGCTTTGAATTGCTGGATCTGTTAGTGAAGCTTCCTTAACTCTCATTTTTTTGTTCACTATTAATATAAAAGTAGACTAACCATGCCTGTTAAGCATTTCAAAGAGTCATGCATTTTTATTTTCAGAAGTGGATGGGGAGAAAAAAAATCTNGACTTCTTTATTTTATGGTCATTACCATTTTGGGTTGCATGGGTTTGATGTTATAAATTCCCCATCTGGTTGATTGCCATCCAGCTACATTATGTTTAGCTAATTAAAATTAACTGTGGAGTTCTGCTGTTATTGTGTAGATATGGCACCATTCAAACAATTGATTCAGAAAATTAAGGANAGCAAATTTAGTTTAGGAATTAAATCCTGACACTGAAAAAAAAGTGGGAACTCAGTTTAGTCTCCCAGTCTACTACAGCAGTACCTGTCATGATATTGTTACATCAATGTTATTACAGGTGACAGAAGTTTAGACAAGACGTCACTGGTATGTTTTTCCATGCTATAGAAAATAAGGAGGTTGAGGTTTATTGTAGATTTTCAACGTAAGTTAGTTTTCCTTTTTTGTTTAAATTTAAAATTTTATTTGTTTGTTATGAAAAAATATGTCTTAGATAAAATTTTAATTTATAAAGAATCTGTATTTGAGTTGAGGTCACATATTTTATCAACTACTTTAGTTTATAACTGGTTTATTTTAGTAAACTAGTTTAGTTTACTAATCAACTCTTTAGTTTACACATATGGCTTAGACCATGCTTTATTTTTCTCCTCTTTGCAAGCTCATGTCAACCAAAATAATGTCTTTCAGACTTATGGATGACATTGCAAAAATAGGGTTTCATTTTATGAGTGAATAAATATTCCGTTGTATGTTATAGTGCATTTTCTTTGACCATTCATTTATTGGTTGGNACTAAAGCTAGTTTTATCATGATTATCATGAATTATACTTGTGGTTGTTTGAATGCATAGACTTATATTTTGAATGGTTGGTCCCCATCTGATGGGAAGGATTAGAAGTGTGACCTTGTAGGAAGAACTGTATCATTTGGGGTTGGCTTTGGCATTTTAAAAGCCCATGCCAATCCCAGTGTCACTCTGCCTCATGGTTGTGGATTAAATGAAAGCTCTCAGCTACTGTTCCAGTATCATATCTACCTACTTGCTGCTGTGCCAACCACCATGATAGTCATGGACTCTACCCCTCTGAAGATATAAGACTCCATTAAACTCTTCTATAAGTTCCCTTGGTCGTGATGTATTATCACAGCAATAGAAAAGAAACNAGGGCAATGTTTTATTAACATGTGCCTAGAAATCAATCTCTGACATTGAATATACTTCTCACAATAATTGTAGACACACAAGACAAATGTGATTTCTATCATTAATTGCAGCTTCCTTTTCTTTAATGTCTGTTATCTATAGGATAGTAATAAATATTGACTCTCTTATATATGTCTTGAATCTGTTCCAAATACCAGTACTTCTTAGTGTCTATAAAGAAAAGAGGTCAATTATTTATCTCTCTATGACTTCATTGGTTGTTCGTGTTAATAGTTTATGAGGATTAATTGAGATTATACAAGTTAAAAGAGCAGAAAAATGTAAGAACAAGAATCATTGCCATCACTTTTCATCTGTACAGTAGTCCTTCAATAGAAAGACCTGTGAAANCTACCATAATTCACTTTATAAGAGCATCATTGAGAGTTCATACTGTTTTCTGCTGACAAAACTCAGTCATATATTCATCTGTTTATATGGCTGATAATATCTGTGAAATAAACACCAACAATTCATCATTCTTAAACTTGACATATTTAAACCCNGTTTTAACACTTAAATAACAAATTTGAAGTTATCAGAGTGTTCTGGAGTTTAAATTTTTTGTTGCTTGCATAAAAATGATGCATTATAGAATTTTACATAGGAAAAATTATGGAATTGTACTTTTGGTGAAAGTAGTTCAGAAACTCCTCAAATGACACACCANGAAGGACCAAAAATCCCTTCAATCTGTCTCTTTGTTGGAATATAGGGTGAAAACAAACTTACTATAAGTTCTTAGGAATATTTTAACCAAAATCTCACTTGAAATTCAAGTAGCAAGTGAAAAGTTTTGAGATGCATTTTGAGAGATAATTACTACCAAGTAATTTACGGTACCAAGCAAAGCCAGNGGATAGAATTCCACTGTTCATAACTCAGTAAATGGAAACCAAGCAGTCTGCATGCCCAATATTGTGTTACAATTAATTGGATAATAACAGAAAGTGCACATTATGAAGATCAAATGCTGGGGGCCATCATAAAGTTTGAAAATATGTCAGTGTATCTTCATCACATAGATGCCTTTTATTTATTGTCAGTTTAAACAGATGTTAATAATCTATAATAATAGCATGAGAAGAGGGGATAGAGGGAGGGAAGGAGANAGGGAGGAATGAGAANTGTCTGAAAACAATGGGAGGAAACATTATTACTGATGGAGAAAGTGCTACAGTTTACGCTTACATAAAGCATATTTTTTCAAGCTCAAACTGAAGCTTATTTATTATCCCTGCACTGAGTTAAGAAACTCATTCAAAACTCTGAAGACAAAGGCATGGGATAATGTAAGAGAGGGGGAAGAGTCAATAGAGATGGCTTGGTTTATTGTATCAATTCATTAGCTACTATGTTACATTTAGTTGTCTAAAGAGTATATTCCTTTGAATTATGCCATTTTGAATAAAACAGCAATGCCTTAATGAAATTTTTGCTATAAAATATTGATGTAAATAATAAATGAAAACTGGAATCTAACTCTTGCTTACAACAGGAGTATTTTCTGCATTTTCCATGTGCACTGTTTCCTACCTTGTCTTACTTAGGATTTCTGTGGCTCTGACAAAACACCATGACCAAAATCATCTTGGGGAGTATCTTAGTTACTGTTTGATTGATGAGAAAAGACACCTCGACCAAGGCACTCTCTTGTAAAAGAAAGTGTTTATTGTGAGGCTTGTTTACAATTTTAGAGNGTTACTCCATGATCATAATGGTGAGAAGCAGACAGGCATGGCACTGAAGAAATAGCTGAGATCTTTATGCCCTGATCCACAGACAGCAGAGAGAGAGCNGGGGGCTGGCATGGACTTTTAAAACCTCAAAACCTACCTCCAGTGACACATCTTCTCCAACAAAGCCACACCTACTACAATAATTGTACTCCTCCTAATAATTTCCAAATAGTTCCACTCACTGGGGAAGAAATGTATAAGCCTACAAGAACCTTTCTCATTCAAATCACTATGAGAGGAAAGGATTTATTGCAGCTGGCAACTCTCAGGTCATAATCTACCACTGAGGGAAGTCAAGGCAGGAACCTAGAGGCACACACTGAACCAGAAGGCATAGAGGAATTATGCTTATTGACTTGTTAAGCCTGCTTTTTAATTCAGTTCAAGACTATCTGCTCAAGGTTCGNAGCACCCATAGTGGGCTGGGCCTCCCCAACCTCCACATCAGTTGTTAATCAAGAAACTGCCCCATTGGCTTGCCCACAGGCCAATCTAAGAGAGTTATTTTCTAAGTTGAGGCCCTTCTTCTTAAATGACTCTAACTTCTGTCTAGTTGACAAAAAAACTAACCAACATGTACACATATTGTAGTTATCTTCATTCCCAATCATGATGAATTGAGAGAATCTACCTCATTATAGACNGGAAGCTCANTGGTACTAANAACATGCATACATNTTCCTTTGTTCAGTGTGTTTTAACATTTTCTACATATTTAAGTAATGTTAGAATCTAAAGAAATGTGAAAATGCCCATAACTAAATAAAGGTTTCTTTAATCATACACTTCATAAGGGTCTACAAATGTGAATACCACAGATGTCAATACCACCTCTTTCCCTTATAGCCTTGAAACTCAAAGCATTTCCACATACATTAAAATTTCCTTGTGGATAAAATCAGTACAGTTCAGGATTTCAGAATTGGTGANGTAAGTACTGGACAGATTGCTCAGCCCTGAAGAACACTGGCTGCTTTTGGAGAGGACNTGGGTTCAATTTCCAGAGNCTATTTAGTGACTCACAATGTCAGTTCAGGAGTCAAAGCCCTCTTCTGGCCTCTACTCATCAGGCACAGATTTAAAACACAGGCAGATATTCAAGTAAAAGAGTCATATACATAAAATCAAATAAAGTATTTAAAGAGGTTTAAAAATAAACATTTTAATTCATGTTATATTTTATGTGTCAATTTTATCTGTTGCTAGCTACCATCTTTTCAGCCTTTCTTACCTCTTCACATATTCACACACACACACACACACACACACACACACACACACACACACACACCAATTAAATTAATCTTTGCTTAATAAGATAGAATTATTATATAGAGATAATATATATATATTCTTTATTTCTCTGATGGTTCAGGGTGTTTCTATCGCAAAGAATGTGCTCACTTTAGAAAAGTTTGAAATGCATTTCTGTTGCTCCCAGGAAAGGACTTGATCAATCTAAGAAGAAGAGACGTAGAAGAGTTAAGCTATCTCTAGAAAGGATATGTAAAAGCACACAAATAATTTTACTTCTAATTTGTATTATTTCTTGGTAGAATTCAATCATAAAGTCAAAAGCACTGAAGAGAAATCAACTTGAAACTCCCACATTGCTGGCTTTAGAGGATTAGGGTGATACTGTGGTGACTGAGAATGTACTGACAGTCCCAAATGTCCAAGAGGGCAAAAATTATGGTCAGATGGCTCAATAAAGGAAATATAATTGATGTACTTTTGCCAGGAAGTATCAAGGACCTGAAATCAAAGAATAAAGGGAAAGAAAACCATAGGTTAAAATCAACTGGACAATAGGAAACAAAATAGGATAAACAAGTCACCGAGAATGAACAGACCAGGAATCTCACACAAGATATCAGTGTCAGGAATCTTTCTAGAAGCCTGTGATGGGGGAACTTGATACAGAGACACTGAATAATGATCTAAATGCCACTTCAAGGGAGAAATGAAACCTGAATAACAGACAGGGTGGAGATTAATAAACTGTGACTTACTGTTGAGGTGACAAAAAACAGGATTTTGGTCCTATTTCATGAGGAACTTTAAATGATAATGCAAAGTTTGGTCCTTGTTAGGTAATATCTGTATATCATTGTACATCATGGTATAAACACATTAAAGGAGAAAACTGTATCACCTCAATAGCCCTCAAGGTTTTTTCTTTTTTTTTTTTTTTTTT
>LZPO01117659.1:12024-26805 GCA_001675575.1 Neotoma lepida
GGGGGGGAAATTTGAAGCCAGAAAATGAGTCTCTTCCTTAGAAACACAAATAGGCAGGCGATGTCATTACTGATTCTTGTTTTGCTTTTTACTCAGTGCCGACTCTTGGTAAATGTTTGTTTCATCTGCCTCAGAGAGGTGGAGGCTGCAGCTGTAGGTAGACTCCGAATCCATTTTAGTCATAGCTGGGTATATCTCACAGCTCCCTAAATGAACATCAGGGGACATGAAAGGAGAGGAGAGGGTACGAGCAGCAAAACACTCACTAAGGCACCTTCTGTCTCATGTGGGTCCTCAATGGCAGCTTATAGATTCAGAATGAGGGAAAAGTATGTGAAATTTCAAAGAGCTGGGGGTTTGTAAATTGTCTTTATTTAAATTTCTCCCCCTTCCCCCACTCTTTGCACATCAGAGTTCTTTTCAAAACTTTCATCCACGGCGTATCACATGGTAAACATCGTGCTGTGTTGCTTAGATGAAAGCAGGGTGGTGACAAAGGCATGGGAGAAAGAAGCTGCCTAGTGTCAAAGGGCTCTTTGGCTGCTCCCTCCCACCTCAATCACTGTGTCTTCTCTCAAACATACACAGTCCTAGGAGTGGCTTTTCTCGATCACCCATTGTCATCAAGTATGATCAGAATAATATGATGAACAGTTTCAGTTAGAACGCATGTTCAAAATAAGGAGACGTTTATCACATTTTGATTATTGGTGCAGGGATGTGTATGTTTCACAATTCAAACTTAGTTGCATTAAAATGTGATTCCTTTATTCTTTTTGTTCTCTCCTCTCTGCCTCTCTGTCTCTCTGTGTCTCTGCCTCCCACGCCCACCCATTGTTTTCAGATGCTAGGTAATGAACCTAGCACTCACCAATACTAGGCAAGCACTGAACCAGCATGCTCCAGCTCCAAACAAACCCATTCTTTTCAATTATGTACATGAAACAGATGCACTTTGGTCATGACCAGTAAAGACGGCATTCCATCTGGAGGGGTGTGGCTGAGTCAGGAAAATCCTTCTGCATATTGTCACCTCTTAGTTACTGTTTTGTCTACCAGTTGTTAANTAAGAAACATCCTCCTCTTGGTTATTTATTTACAATGTTGCACACCAGGAATCCAGACGGGGCTGGGCAGGACATTTATTTTGCTCTGAAAGATGTCATCCGGTGTATATAGTTGGGTGTCTTCACTTGTTTATCTGTCATGTTGAGGGGCAAGCAGCAAAAATGTGACTCCACTCAGTCAAGTTTGTGTCCTTAATGTGGGGCAAGGTCCAGGAGGTCGGCTTTGGAAGCCTTGATGCAAAGATTTCATGGCTCCTTCTGTTGCACACACTTGGCCAAAGTTCAGACAAGAGGCCACATCCAAGAGATGTTCCTTAATAACATTACGAGTTCAGTTGTGAAATTATAAATCTAGTCTGCAGTACAAAATTTGAACCCACGTACTCTTTGAAACTAACTTTACTATACTTGGACTGTGAGAGAAAATTTGGCTGTAAGAGAAAATTCCAATAGAATTTTCTTGGAAATTTGTATTGAAAATGCCAATAAAAAATCTTAGGATCCTGGGATGATGTCTTACTGTGCTATCCACAGGCTTTCCCTCTAGAGAACGAGGGTTTAATTCCCAGCACTCGATTGTGGCAGCTCACAACCATCTGTAACCCCAGTTCCAGATGTCAGATCTGGTGTCCTCTTCTGGTCTCTGCAGGTACTGTGCACACGTGGTGCACAGACATTCTTAGAGGCAAAACATACTACACAGAAAAATAAGTAAAATGTTTGTTTAAAGAACCTTAGAAATTGTGTGTATTTTGTGACCTTTGCGAACATCCTGGGTTCCTCATGGAGGCTTTTGAAAACACTCTCTAGCTTGTCCTTTCCTCCTAGACCATGCACTCATGGTAGCACCTGTGAGACAGAGGGAAAATGAGAAACAAATATATTCTTCATACCTCAAGGCCCAAATTGGGATGTTAACTTTACGTTATGCTCAGAAATCAAAGTTCTTTTAAAATCACCTTATCTTTCCCTTCACATTTTATCATAAAAACCCAAGCACTGTTAGCACATCAACACTACCTATTACACTAAGCCAGAGCCATGGGTCCATTTATGTGTGTGCTATCTACCACATTCCTGCAAACACCAGTTTTTGTCAAACACTCATTCGTAGCAGAGCACAGGTCTCTATTTTCCAGGTGTGAATCACAGGGTCATCATGGGTAATGATACTCTTCTTGCTAACTTTCAGATTCCTGTTCTCCCAAACCAAGGCCATCTGTTTGGGGTTTCTGTTACTAATTACCCCACTTCTGATACCAAATTCTGTTTCAATTTTCCAATTACTGTCTAGCAGTCTACTCTAGGACACTGTAGCTTAAATAGCAATCTATTATTGATTACAATTGTGTACCCAAGAGGTTCTCTCATTCACATGGGGTCATAGGAAACCTGACTAAGGACAGAATGCCCTGATCACAATGGCAATTTGTATTGATCTCCAGCTTTGTTTAGGCAGGGNTGTAGTCTGAGGCTTTAGTACTCTCCCAGGAAGCCTTTTCTGTGTAGAAAAGCTTCTGTTTGATCTCAAGGTGGAGTCTAGGTTCCCCTGGGGGACATTATAAAAAGTGAAAGCAGAATTCTCCTTCCCACAAGGTTCAGCCTCAGGAGTCATACAGCATTAGCCTAATCAAAGGGAGAGGGAATACGATCTGTCTGTCACTGCGGAATAGACAGTATTGCANAGCCAACTCTGGAGACACTCGGGCTACTGTTGTAAGCTAAATGTGTGTTACAGCTGAGAAAAGATTGTCNTAATAGAATGTCATGAGAGAGAACNATAGGAAAACTGCATTTAACCCAAATCCATACATTGGAGTCTTAAATGCCAGTACTTCAGAATGTGATCTTATTTAGAAGTTTAGTTAGATGTGGTTACACCGGAGTGATCCAGGTCTCTGGCCCAGTATCGTCATCCACATAAATGGATGAGACGTGGACACAAATGCACACAGGGAGAATGTCAGGTGGGGATGGAGGCTGAAACAGAGAATGTCAAGAAATGTTGTGTGCCAGCAAACCCAGAAGCAGATGGGGTTGGGCATGGAGAGTGACGTAGATTGTCTTAACAGCCTCAGGAAAAAACAGCCAGTGCCTTGATCTCAGAATCTAGGCTCACAAACGTAAGTTCTGTTGTCTAGGCCACCTGATGTGTGATGGTCTGCCATGGCTGCCTTTGGAAGTACAGACAAGTCACCATCGGCCTTTGACTGTCCAGGTAGGTAAATATGCACACAGTGATTTCCCAAGGCTAAAATCTCCTGAGTTCTTCAAAGATTGAGACAAATAGGAGTGATCCATTTTACTTATATAAAATTTTCACAAAAAGAGAAGTAAAAGATTTTTTTCTAAGATAGTTGCGACCACCTTTCACACCAAAATTTCACATGCTGTAATAAGGGGCCTGACTGTGTGGCTGTGACTCATGTGTGTATGTGTGTGTTTGTGTACATTTGCACATGTATGATGTCTGTGCATGTATGTTTATGTGTGCATGTCTATGCATGTGGGTGGTGTGGGCACATCCACATTCAACAGCCTACAATGGAAAAGCTTCCAATATTGGCACGGCTGTCATTTTANAGTGCTTATCAAGAGACACACACAAAAATCTCTACTTCTGCAAGGTANACTCCTCCACAAAGCCATGGTTATCCAAATGTGTGGTATTGACGCCTCACATGTATGGGTTGCGAGTGGNCACTGTCATTTGTGGAAAGCACTAGAATTTAGAAATCACTTTATTTTGGTGACCAAGAGTTCTGCTTTGCTAGTTTACCTCAGAAGGATTCTGCTCCCTCAGGCCGGTGCAGCACACTGAACCTCCCATCTAGATGCTAGAATATGTATGAGAATGTGACAAAGATTGATGTGCCCATGGAGGATTGAAATGTGAGCGTCTGCTGCCACAGTACTAAAAGGAATTAGACTCATCAGCTGGAGTGATTCATAATGATGTCTGTGTTCGCTCTCAGAATGTTAAGGGAATCAACCACCCACTTCATTGTCAAATGAACTTTTTTACTTTACCCTACCCCCCTCATTCTCTCAATATATAGATTTTTATATAGATATATCTCCAAATGGTACCACCAGCTCAAGCAAAGAAAAATTATAATGAGCTAATATTTTTTGATGAATGCTAGTTTCTATGCCTGAACTTAGGAGCATAAATATCGCTTTTAAAGTGATACTGCCTGCAAATAAGATCAAATCAAATTCCAAGGCACTTTGTTAATGAAAAGTATCGATTTTGATACCATTTGGTTCAAACCACTGCCAATTTCCATGCATTTGCCATCCTTTTAAACAATGAGCTTATGCCATTAAGACCTACAGATGCCCTTTCATTTCTCTTTCACAATGGCTCACCCTGCTCTCCTCACAAAGCTCCAGGTCTCTCTCTTCGCACCTTTGTCCCATGGATCTGTCATTCCTATAGCATGAAAAATCACTTCTAGGCTGATGACTTCCCAACTATCATCTCTGCAAAGCACTCACACACGGACGACTTCTCCTTCCTAGCCTGATCTCTCACTTTTCCTTTCTCTTCTTTTTCTACAGCTTGAAATTTGTAAACCTACTGTCAAAGTATGACTACCTTTGAGAAACCAAGATAAACATCCAGGTCATGCTTTCTAACTCCCCCTGGACTGGGGTNACCTCCATACTGTCTCACAATCCAGACACACTGGCTGTCATGCTTCAATTCCAGGAGCAAGTCAACGTCCCCACAGGGTGTTGCAAGAGGATACATGTGGTAGAGCAGGCTGAGGAGGTGCTGGAGCAGAAGTTGACTTGGTTGAATAAGTGCAACCAATCAAAGCTAGGCCAGTGACTATGGAAAATAAGAGAAATCATTGAGTCCATATAGTGTGTNTGTGTGTGTGTGTGTGTGTGTGTGTGTGTGTGTGTATAAGATCGTAGAGTAAGCTAGGCTGGCTAAGGAGTCCGAGGGATTGGCATTTCTCCACCTCAACAGTGTTAGGATTGCAAGCATGTACCACCACTTCTGGATTACTTTAATGTGGGTCTTGGAAACAGAACTCAAGTCCCCATGTTTACATGGCAGGTACTGAGCCATCTCCCCAGCCCATTATTCCCTTAAGCTGTAATTACCAACTATCTGTGATACCTCATGTGACAAACTGAATTTTNTATTTGAATCTAGCCCTTATTTGGCTTCAGTGTGGTTAGTTTGNCTCCCTAGTTAAATTATAAATTTCCAAAGAAAAGATGACACAAAGGTTTTGCTTAGATACTGCTGGCTCTATTTGTCAATTTGACAAGAACCTAGATACATCCGGGAAGAGAGAGTTTCAGTTGAGAAATTGCCTCCATCNGATCGGCCGATGGGGTATTTTCTTGATTGCTAATTGATATAGGAGGGCCCAGCTCACTGCAGGTGGTGCCAATCCTAGGAAGGTGGGCCTGGGGTGTACAAGAAAGGTAAAGGAGCAGGGCAGAGGAAGCAGGCCAGTGAGCAGTATTCTTACATGGTTTCTGCTTCAAGCTTGTGCCTTGAGTTCCGTCAGTGACGGACTATAACTTGTAGTGGAAATATATCCTGTCCTGCCCAAGTTGTTTTTGATCAGTATTTTATCACAGAAACACAGAAAAGGGAATTAAATTATATTTCCCCAGAAGACTCTTTGAGTTGGTTCCATTCACCCTCAGGACTTAACAATCNATGCAGTCTTACTATAATACAAAGGCAGCATTAAACTGAGTAACTATGGTAAAATAAAGAAGAGAGCTTCCCCTGGGGGCTGCTTGGACAAGTAGATAAGGGAGTGTGCCAAGCATATGGACTTCCTTGACAACAGGAGGAGGAGAAGGAAGAGGAGGAAGGGAAGGGGAGAGGAGGAAGGAGAGGGGAGAGGAGGAAGAGGAAGAGGAAGGGGAGGGGGGAGGAGGAAGAGGAGGAGGAAGGGGACAGGAAACAGTAGTATTTTAGAATAACCCATATTTAATGAGCTGCCTCACTAAACATGTGGCAAAGGACAGGTCTATGTTCCTTTGTGAACTAGAACATGACTCCATAAGCAGCACCATTCAAAAGTGGCCATTGTATTGGAAAATAGGGGGATTTTGCTTGGCAAACAGTATCGGTGTGTGTTTGGAAGGTTGAGTCTGAAAACAAACACGATACTGATGATCTCCAAGCAAGGACATGCCACCCTATAGAAGCCCTTAGCGCAGAAATGCCAGTGTGGGTNACCGCTACTCTGCAAGGTAAAGGGAGCCTTTGAAAACTAGATGTCAAAGTGAATGATTCCTTCTCTGCCTACCTGCTTTCTTCATCACACAAATGTGTGTGGCTTGGTCAATTTAGCAACATGAGTTATTTTCTGTGGTCAACACAATGGAAACCTAGCATAAATCAATCACTGTTGGTGTAATGTAATTAAATAATAAGAGCGAGGGAACAGGGAATGAAAGAGCCTAATGCAACATGTGTTTAGGAGAGCAGCGAAGGCCAGAGTGGAGCAGGGCTTGAGAGGCCAAACCTGAAAGCCAGCTCCCTCACCAATGGGTTCTGGGATTTGCCAATGGCACAGATACCCTGAGGAGGCAGGCCCTCAGCACTCTGCTGACATGACACCCCACAGGTGTAAAGATGATGGACCTGTAATATGTGTGATTTGTTGAATAGTTGGACTTCTTATTGCATATCCTGGCTGTTCTTTTCCTACATTTCCCCCTTTTCATGTCTTCATCGTCTGTTAGGCTGGGGTTTCTGCTGTACTTATGAAGATGGCTGTCCCTGTGTCTGGGCTGAGGCCCTGCTGCATTGCTGGAGTGATCACTCATGATGGCAGAGGCTGCAAGAATACTGAGAATGGCCAAGAGGGGAGAAATTTCACAGACATACGGCCTGCTTGCCACCTGAGGCGGAGGGACTCTGGCTTCCATTTTAACTCATAAAATATGTGTTGAGATGGTGACATTTTTTCAGGCATAAATCTTGAACACTGAAAGTTCAATCTTGTTCTCTCAACTCCGGAGTTATTTCAGGCCATATGCCACCACTAGAGTCTCCAGCACAACACAGGACATGTGGGATTCCAGAAGGGGAGGCCTGGAGAGCCAGGAAGTCACCACCAAGGAAAAAATAGTAAATTTCCATCAGCTCTCTGCAAAGCTTTTGTATCCTGGGTTAATTACTGTGACAACTAAGGAACAGAAACCGCCAAGCAATGAAGGAAACCACAAGATCAATCCCATCAAGTTCTCATCGGAAAGAACCTGTGAGGACTCCTTGCCACAGACTCATGCACTGGGACCTAAGCCACAACTGTTATTCTGCCTGCTCTTCTAAAACTCCAGGATACAGAACCTACTCAGAACAGATCACTCCCATTCAAGGGGCACTCTGCCTTCCAAATGGTATACGATGAGACAAAACTGACCCACTGCATCTTTTATTCTTCCAAAGAAATACATTCTTAATGAGAGTTTGAAACACTGGGGATAATAAATAGATGAAATTTGGCAAAAGCAGACTGAGGCAGCAATCACAGATACTGCATGGGTCTGCGCCAGGTCCTCTACATATATNTTATTGGTGTTTAGCTTGGGGTGTTTGTGGGACTCCTAACAATGGGAATGGGGGTGTCTCTGACTCTTTTGTTTGCTCTTGGGATCCTTTTCCTCCTACTGGCTTGCCTCGTCCAGCCTTGATATGAGGGTTTGTGCATATTCTTATTGCATCTTGTTATGCTATATTCAGTTGATACCCCTGGCAGTCCTGCTGGTTTCTGAAGGGAAACAGAAGAGGAATGCAGCTGTGGGAGGGGAAATGGGGAGGCTGGGGAGAGGGGAGGGAGGGGAAAATGCAATTGAGATGTATTGTTTGAGAGATGAATGAAGAAAAAGGAAAACAAGGAATGTCTAAGTGCCGCATTCAGTTAGCTGGTATAGCAAAACATTTGGGATGTTTAAACATTCGGGAGAAGGAAATGATTGAGCCAGCCTGATCAGGGACTGTGAAGCTTCTGTCTTTGATTGATCTATTAAATACGATCCAATCTTGACCTGCTGTCCATCTACCCATCATTTCACTGCTTCCTGTCCAATGAAGGACATAATTTCTGAAGACACACTCAAGGGTCCCTTCACAGATTCCCACAGACACCAAATGGGAAGGAATCAGGGCAACAGGAAGGATCATGGGTCTAACTTCCATCCACCCATCCGGATTGCACTGGTTCAGTCTGATGTCAATTTGTTAAGACTAAGAAACAGCCAGGAGGGTGTAACCTACAGATATAATTGATGGGTCATTAATCCCTCCAAGGCCTCATGCTATCATAGCTACACTCGGAGGTGGAGAAGAGCAGAAGGTGGCGTAATTGGAAGAAGAAGAAGAAAGAACATCACTGGGGGGTGATGTTTATTGTGCTCTGGCCTCTTTCCTTGCTCCCTGTTTCATTTTCCTCCTTCCTGGCTGTGGTGGTGTGAGCACTTCCTTGCCATGATGGATCGACACCTCTGAAACCATGAATCAAAATCAATTTTCCCCCTTTTATTGTTTCAGTCACAGAGACAGGAAACATACCAGAGATAAGAGACTCATTCCTTTACAGCCGTGGTTCTCAACCTTCCTAATGCTGTGACCCTTTATTCCTCAGGTTGTGGTGATGCCCCCCAGCCATAAAATTATTTTCATTGCTCCTTCATAACTATAATTTTGTTACTATTATTCATCATATCTGACATGCAGAACATCAGATATATGACCACCATGAAAGGGCCATTTGATCCCAAAGGGGTCACAACCCACAGGTTGAAAACCTTTCTTTTATAGCTTTTACTCATCTTCAGAGAAAAAGAACAAATGAGCCCCTCTTGACCCTCCTGCTACCCACACGTACTTACTGGGCCTCTGACTATATTCTGNGGCTTCACTGAGGTCTGTGGTTGACGAGTGGGGAGCACAGCCTCGTGATCAAGCTGAGTTACTGTGAGCACAACACCGTAGGCTGCTGGTCAACATGCAGATTCTCAGAAAGACCCTCCACCTCTAAGTAGCCACAAACTGGCAACCCCATAACCTCCCTGTCCATCGTGCTCAGTAAACTGGCTGCACCGTGTAGCATAAGAGCCCCCATGCTGGACATTGGGCAAAGGACAAAAAAAAACAAAAAAAGAGCCATAAATGGAGTACGGACCGCCTTTCTCTACACTGCAGGATTTACTCAAATCTGAATGGGCAGGAGTTGCTGGAAAGGGGCTAGGATTAGAAGGTAGACAACCTCAGAGCAAACGGCCAAAGTTTATGTTTTAATTCTTGGTGTTAATTGTCCGATAACAAAGCTTTCTGGATTGAAGTAATACAATGTAGTTAACAGCCCTCAGTGGCAATATTTCATCCAGGCTTGATGGGGCAATTTGA
This sequence comes from Neotoma lepida, assembly GCA_001675575.1. NCBI lineage: Eukaryota > Metazoa > Chordata > Mammalia > Rodentia > Cricetidae > Neotoma > Neotoma lepida. Next base: position 21,490 of record LZPO01117659.1, read on the forward strand.
AAATATCATTAAGGAGACATATTGCATGATAGAGTACGGCAAAATTCTGATGATCATAGGAGATTAAACCTTCAAACATCATGTGGCCCCACGGTGTTCAGCTCCCACTCAGTTAACACTTGGCAGGAAGCTGAGCTTCCAGCTACTGTTTTAGACACAGAGGCCTGGGAGTCCTCTGTCAGGGTTTTAAAACACCTTGTATATTCTCAAAAGGCATTGTCTGATGCAATGACCTTCACAATAGAGATGAGATGGTTTTCTTTTCGCAATGAAAGAACACAAAGAAAGGAAAATACACCCAACCTCTTGTGGCTCAGACCAAAGCACTGTTTTGAATAATTCCAGTCTTCTAGTTAGAGAGTTGGAACAGATTAGGGCACACCAACAACACATCGAGTGTACGAACAACACACCAAGTGTACAAACAACACACCAAGTGTACCACTTTGGAATCCATCTCACATGCTACTCTCAGTTGCTCCTTTTAGCAGATGTCAGGGCATCTTTTCAAGTTAATTCTTGCATCTAATTCATCATTGTTCTTGTTATACAGTGTTTCACTTTTTCCACAGGCCATATAGTCATGATTTAATTACTACATTTTGTGACATATTTCTATTATAAATAGTACTGCCATGCCTATGCCTGGGTAGCTTGGTGTACCTAGGTCCTCTGCATCAGAAATGATACTAGAAGTTTGCCTCCTAAGCCCAATATTATGATGCCTTAAACTAGTGATATTAATTGCCTTACAGCAGGGTGTTCCCATGCCCTGGGTCCTCTAAGTTGTAAAAGCACACACTTCATTCTGGGACTTCAGTTCTATGTGCTTCTGATAGTGTTAGAACTTGTGGTAGTCCAAAGTCACATGCACCAACATGTGCCAGGAATACTCTCCATTCACCGAAATGTGCTCTAAGGTTTCCAGTTGGAGAGGGATGATGTCTTTTACTCTGTTTTAGTTCCTTTTTTAAAAAACCATACATTAGGCCGGGCGGTGGTGGCGCACAACTTTAATTCCAGCACTCGAGAGGCAGAGGCAAGCGGATCTCTGTGAGTTCGAGGCCAGCCTAGTGAGTTACCTAGTGAGCTACCTAGTGAGTTCCAGGAAAGGCACCAAAGCTACACAGAGAAACCCTGTCTTGAAAAAAAAAAAAAAAAAAAAAAAGGAAAAAAAACCCACACATTAGTTTATATATAGTGATGCAATTTACATATTAAATAGTACCATAACACAATGATTTTCTTTTACCACTTTAAAAAAAATGGGGAAATTTTAAGTTAGAAAATCTTTCCCTCAGAACAATTCATTTTTAAAACTCACATTTACTAAGTTGGTCGAGACAAATGTCCTCGGTGACTAGTGGTATCCACATCCCTCAGTGCTAAGGGACGATGGGATGAAAAAAGGAAACAACTTCACAATCACTGCCTCAGAGAAAGAACAGGTGCCATGCTCTGAGAGATGCAGAACTAACTCTTGCTTCTTCAATACACTGAAGTTGAGTTCACATAACCACCATGGGGGCAGAAGGGGCGTAACTGCNGTAGNGTGGAAAACACACAAAAAAGCTAGACTTGCTTTTTCCTCACTCATGTGTACTTGTGCCTTNGTTCCATCCTTCCTCACCGCCCAGCATCTCTCTCTTGTCCCTTTTCTAAACTGTGTGCTCCACCCACACTTACACCTATTTACATAGACACGTGTCTCTTACATCTGCTTACGTATATACACACTTACATTACAGGCTAGGATCCTCATATGAGTGAAAACANGTATCTTCTTTTTCTTTCTGAGTTTGGGTCGCCATGATTAATATGGGTCCATCCATTTTTCCTGAAATTTTCATGATCTCATTTTTTCTTTATAGCTGAGTAATATTCCATTGTTTATATGTGTCACATTTTCCTTATCCATTCATCTGTTGATGGACATCTAGGCTGTTGCCACTTCCTTGCTATTGTAAACAGAGCTCTGACGTCTCTAGTTCTTTGCTGTCATTTCTGAGAATGTTACCTCTGTGGGCTGAAGAGAAAAGTGCCTGTGGAGTGTGTAAACATGTAATTTAGCTGACATTTTCCCCAGAAGTTCATGTCATACTCATTGAAATTAACTCAGTGTGATCNGACTTGAGTTCACAATATGTAATTTGAATACATGCACAATCATAATAAGTATTTATTGCCATCTCCAGGGGTCTTTTAATATATGTAGATGTCACCATCTCTGAAGTCAGTAATTGAAGAACCTAAGAAAATTCATTTGGCTGAAAATGTGGAAATTTAAACATCTCTAAACAAAGGTTGTTCTTTAGTTTTTTTCGGTCATGCCAATCTGAGACTCTGTTCTCATGTTTATCAAATACTGTTCGACATTGATATTCAAATAATTGCATCTGTTTTTAGCTCTTATGGGTTGAAGAAGAGTTGAAGCCGGTACTTATGGAAATAATTAGATCTTTCCACATACAGGATTTAGCCTTAATTATGTGCATATTGTTACATTGTCCTCATGGTCACTAATGACTCAGGAGCCTGTTGCTTCAAACCAGTGCACAAAGACACAGAGCAAAGCTGGAAGGTCGGCCAGGAGAGTCACTCTGTTCAAGGCAGAATTACCCTCCTGACAGCCCATAGGGGAAAATGTGTTCTACAAGGGCTTTTCTAAGCATTATTTTGATTTGTAGCCATGCTCACAATTGTAAAATAAGTGCCCAGCTGTACAAGGTATCAAAGAGAAACAATCAAAGAGATCCTTTGTCAAGTGTCCATCAACTTTCCAAGCCACTCCTCCCAGAGCTCCTTCTGGTTCATCCCACCATGTTGAGAAAATTCAATAAAATGAGTCAACTAATGTGAATTTTTGTCTCTAAAGTTGATATTGAAACAGACAGATTTAATAGTAACAATTTTTTATGCTCTGGGAGATAAATATACATGAGCCCTACTTCCCATGGACCCCAGGAATTAGGCAAAAGAGTATCCATAGTAGAATCTTGTGAGAAAGAAAGATTGTCAAAGGAAATACTTTCCCCAGGTTTGGGTTAGGAATCCCCATGACATGCTTAGGAGACTCTGTATTCATTACTTTCCTAGTGCTATGATAATACACCACAACCAAGGCAACTTACAGAAGGAAGGGTTTATCTGGCTTAGGGTTCCAGAGGCTTAGAACACGTAATGGTGGGGACAGCATGATGGCAAATGGCAGGCACAGCAACTGGAACAGGAAGCTAAAAGATTACATCCTTGACCACGAAAGAGGGACCTGAGAATGGCACATGGTTTGGAAAACTCTAAGCCTGCCCCTGGTGATGTGCTTCCTCCAACAAAGAGCCTGCTATTCTTCCCCAGACAATGTCATCAACTAGGAATCAAGTGTTCCAATGCCTGAGCCGATGGAAGACTTTCTCATGCGGGTCATCACACATTGCCATGTGCTGCTGTGGAGTTCAGACAGGGTGTACCAAAGTGTCTGTTGTTCAAAGCACAGTCACTCAGCTACAAAAGAGAGAGGCTGGGAATGTGGCTATGATGGGACACTTGCCTAGCATACATGAGGGCTTTGGGTTCAGTTCCCAACAAGGAAAAAAATGAAATTTAGAAGAGATAGTGCCCCATAGGGTGGTCTGACTATACATCATATTAACTGGAAAAGTGATGCGTAACATCTTAGATTGAATGGGGCCCCAAGTTCAGTGGCATTTCCACACATGCATAGTCCAGATGATACTCAAGACTCTTAGATTTCACAGTTCTCTGTGTTCCTTGCAAATGTTTGTAAGCTCAGCTCTGAGGGAATTGTGCCCATGAAACCATGTATAAGTAAACCCCCCTCCTCCCTACATCCTCCTTTGGTTCCGAAGTCATGGATTAGTCTAGGCCAAGAATGGCAACAGAAACAGGCCAGCCTCCCNCACNCTGTGTTAGTGTGTCACAGTGTGATTTCCTCTGGTGAGATCTCCCAAGTGTGTAAAACATGAAAACTGAGATTCCAAACAAAAACCACACACAGCAAACACCAGCTCTTCTTCCGAACGTTCCCAACAGAATCTAGGTTTTCTTCACTTCTCTGGAATGACTGGAGTCTGCCATGCCCTTCTGTGTAGANATCCTCTGTCCCATCTCTTTGTATGTAAAATGTCACCACACTGAGTCTGAGGCTGTATAAGGATACCCTCACTACACATGGAACTGAACTGAGGCCAGATATCAGGGCTGAGAAAACCCTTGCTTGATAGGACTGAAAGGTCTCCCAACTCTAAGTCCCTGCCCCGTTCCATCAAACCCCATTGTCTTTCCTGCTCCCAGTACACACACCTGAAAATCTCACCCAAAGCCTCTCAGAGCTAAGGGTACTGAGAGAGGAAATGTAATGTATACCCTCTCTCTTTTGATCCCATCTAATGCCATCCTTTAAATACCAAGGTATTAACAGATAAACCATGCGGCAATGGGTGACTAGATGAATTGCTTCTTCCACAGCATTACATGGGGGATTGGACTGGATTAAAATTTCATCATTTATCTTCCACAGTCCCCCAAATCCAGTGTTATTTTTACCATTCTACATAAGCCAAGCGGATGTGCTTACATGACTTAGCCTTTTAGGCTGTGAAATCCTTTTGCTTTATCCATTATACTTCCAAGATGACTGATACAGAGCAAATGCATAATAAAATCTAGTAATTATACAGGAAAAAAAACATCCCCTGCCTAGGTAAGACTAGACTTGAAGAGAAGTACACTGTACTTATTTTAACAGGGGTGTGTGTGTATATGTGTGTGTGTGTGTGTGTGCATGTGTGTGTATGTGTGTTTTTTTTGTGTGTGTGTGATATATGAGTGTGCCCAGGGCTTTGCCAGGACAAAAGTGTGATCTGATTGGCTGATGGAGTTATTCTATGTGCTCAGCCATGAACAAGGCCACCTGTGCTCTGACTGAACTCCACACTGTCTTCTCTCCTCTAGCTTTTGATTGAATTAGAAATGGGGGGAGGTTGCACACTTAGNAAAGTCCTTCAGGCAGAATGAATTCCCCTCATATCCAAGCATATAGACAACATTTCCTCTGAATGACNATGGTGGGGAANAAACCCATAGGCATCTCCTGCTGCTGGATGTTTGTGCACAAGTCCTAGATGTTCAGAAGTCACTCTTGGTATTGAGAGCAGAGGTAACAGATGTTTCTGGATCTTTCAGATCTTCCCTTTAAAATCTCTTCAAAGACTAAATGAAGCACCTCAACTTTTTTTTTTACCCTTAGAATGAAAGTAGTTGATAGCAGATGTTTACATCTTGGCATTTCTATTTATC
>LZPO01117660.1:0-22022 GCA_001675575.1 Neotoma lepida
ATTCAAGGACAGAAATTAAATTGGTATTGAAATACATGCAGAAAATATTGGGACAAAATCCAAAATCCCATCACAATAAATGTACTGAAATGAAAAAAAGGAGTAGAAGAAATATATGTGAACATAGTAAAGGTTATATGTGACAAATCTATAGTATTTATTATACTAAATAGAGAGACATTCAAAGTAGTTCTAATAAGGTGAAAAATAAGACATGCATGCTCACTTTTCACTCACATTCTGTAAGTACTTGAAGTCTTCATGATACCACTAAGACAAGCAAAGTATATGAAAGAAATATAAATGGGAAAGGAAGATGTCCAGGTCTGTTTTGTGCAAATTATTTTGTTTCATTTATATGAGATCCTAAAGACTCTACCAGAAAATCCTTAGAGATTAAAAAAAAATACTTGAACGAAATAGCAAAATATGACAAAAATATAGAAAAGTCAATAATCTTTACATACTTCAAGAAAAATATCTTGATATCAAACAAACAATATTGTTCACAATACTCTTGAAAAACTTAGAATAAGCTTAACTGAGGAAGTTAATGATTTCTACAGTGAAAACCTTAAAACAACACAGAAAGAAATTAAGGAAAGCACTAGACTATGAAAGGACCTCCCAAACTCATTGGTTGGGGGAATTAACATTATACAAATGGCCACAATATCAAAAGTAATGCACATATTCAATACAACTCTGGNACCATTTTCACAGAAATAGAAAATTATAGTTAAAATGATTGTGGAAGTATACTTGGACCTTGAAAGCTAAGGCCATCTTGAGGAAAACATGATGATGATGATGATGATGATGATGATGATGATGATGATGATGGTGAAGATAGAAGTATTACCATGCTAGATTTCAAGTCTTAGTGCAGAACCACAGTAAGAAAAATAGCATTTGAAAAACAACCAAAGGCAGACATAGAATAATGAGTAAAATAGAGCATCCAAAATTAAACCAAAAACCCTATAGACAATTGAATTTTTATAAAGATGCCAATGTCCTCACTTAAAGTACAGACCCTAAAAATACAATGAGACACTAATTTGGTTTGTTGCCTACTGTAACTAGATGGTAACCCTATATTTTTGAGCATTCTCTGGACATAGACCTAGAGAAACTGAACTTGAACTGAGGTGGAACCTTCCTCCCTGCTGACTAACCCTAGTAGTGGCAAAAGATGCTATTGAATGCTGCTCTAGGAGTATTGTAGGTTACATTCTTACTCACCTGTTGACCATGTATATTATATTCCAACTGGTCTGGCAACCTGTACCCAATGATGCAATATTAGCATGTCTGTCATGGAAACAANCAAGTGACTTCTGGTTAGAATTCTGGGCCAGTCCATAGCAAGTAATCCATATCTAGTACTGTAAATCAGGAAAAAGATCAATGGATTGGATAGTCATAGGCCCAAGTGGAGAAGACAGTGGAATTATTTTGCTAAATGAGTATGATGTACCCATCAAATTGCATTTTTAACAATCATTTTTATACCCATAGGTTATTACTGCCAACATTTTTGGTTAGAGAAGTTCCTTAGAATACTATCTGTCCAAGTGTTGGATGACTCTGTGTTGCTCAGCTATAAATGGAACATCTATATCAACTATTCCAAATGTCAAACAACATTATGAAAGTGATGGCAGAAAGAATAGACAGTCAGAGGCTGGCATGGAGTATCTTTCAGACATGATATGGTCCTGGTACTCTTGAACTAACTAACAGTAGCTGTAATTATCTTTGCAAGACCTGTTTAAGATTGGGCCTGGGAATTTCCTGTCATAGAAGGAAGAAAAACTCATAAGGCCTCAAACCTCTATGACAGTTTAGATTCACCTAATGGCAGTTAGAAGTTAGTAGCTGACTTCCCCCCTCCTTAATGACCTTTGGCTCTTTAGACAGGTAGTGGCTCACAGGTTTGAGAGAGACACTATCATTGGTGTAGCACTGGTAAGGTATCATAGACCTATAAGCAGCATTAATGAGATTCACTGAGTCATATACATGAAAAATTATAAAACAACAACAAAAATATAAAAGTAGATGATAGACTAGATAGAAAAAGAAACAGAAGAGGATAAAGAGTCATTAACAGTAGTGAATATGATCCAAAATATTTATACATTAATGAAAATATCATAATCAAACCCATTATTCAATAAAATTAATATATACTATTATAATATATATTTTTCTTAGCTTTAAGTCACTGTGTACAGTAAAAGGTTTTGTATACAATATATTTAAATTGTTATTTATCTGATATTCAAAAATTATTTTTATCTTTTCTTTGTTCAAATCTATTTGTTTAATATCACTGTGAAATTACTATCTAATATTTCTTTCTTTATGATATTGGTACTTTATCCATTAAGAACTAGTATTTGAAATGAGTATGTATATAGCACACTTCAGATAAGTATCTATCATAGTATTTTAAGATGATAGGGCAAAAGTATTTAAAACTCATTCCATATAAGCTGATACATAAAGAAGACCATATTACATTTTAAATAAAAGTTACATATAAAATACATGAAGTATACTAAAGATAACATATCCAGTGTTTGTTTCAAATATTTACAAGGCTGTCTTTTTGAAGTATGGACATTCCAAACTGAATTGTTAGGTAAGTAATAATAGATAGACAGATGAGATAGATGATTTTATATAGATATAGATATAGATAGATAGATAAGTAGATACATACATACATACATAGGCAGATTGATATATTGATAGGTTACAGATAGACATAAAGATGATAGATGACATGTAGATACATAACAGATTAGAGAGAGAGAATAACTATTAAGGCAGTGAATATGAATTCTTCCTTAGTGTTCTAATATATAAAGTTACAAATTGATAGCAATTTTTTCCAAAATCCTTACTTTTANAGGTAAATATTTATTGTTATCTTACCCATATTATAATTTTCTTCCTTTAAACTACATCCTATATTCTCTCATGTTAGTTAATTATCACTTTTTCTCCTTTGACATCTTAAATATATTTTATTTATTTGTGTGTGTGTGTGTGTGTGTGTGTGTGTGTGTGTTTGTACATGTGTATGCCACCACTCGTATACAACTTGGGGAAGTCACTTCTCTGCTGACACAATGTAGGTCCTGGACACTGAACACAATTTAAAGGGCTAATGAGATTCTTTTGTAGTCATCAGTGTTGAAGTGAGATCCAGCACGGGATAATGAGGAAGAGTGCTTCAAATGATCATTTTCTATAGTGATGATTTCAATTTTATTTCATTTCTAAATTATTTATTTTATTTTGAAACATTTAATTTCATTAATATACTTTTCAAAGATGTCAACATATAAAAATGAATAATGCATTATGAATATTGATACTATTGACATTAAGAATTTCACAACAAATATTANCACTTCTCATGTTATCGATTTCAATATCTGTAGAATAAAACAATTCAAAATGTAATATCTTAACATTTATATTGCTTTTATAAAATTCCATGGACAAGGCAACTTANAGAAGGAAAGTTTATCTGGATGTATGGCTCAAGAGGGAAAAGATTCCATGATGGTGTAGGAAAGGCATGTTGGTAAGGGAAGGAAGCTGAGAGCTANCATCTTGGACCAAAAACACAAAGCAGAGAAAGTGATTAGAGAGTAGGGTGGGATCCAAAAACCTACCACCAGTGACATACTTTTAGCAAACCCACAATTCCTATGACCTTGACTCAAGGGAACCTTTCCCTTTTTCCTATGTATATCTAGTCTCTCCTTAAAAACACTGATTTCACTGATAACTGCAGACTATCTTCTAGCCCAAACAGAGACTGTAACATTAACCTTGCTAATGTCTTTTTCCTCTCCAAATTATATATCATGCATTTCTTTCTGCTGTATTTTTTCTTTTTCATTTCAGACCTACATAAAAATGATGACTAATAAACATGAAACAGAATCAATAGTAGGCTATCCTAATATCTCATCTGCAAATATAATTAACTATTTTATTACCTTTAAATTTAGACTCAGATAAGTTCTTAGNACAAGGGCAGAAAACAGCCACAATTTTGCCAAAATATTACAAGAATGGTCTCTAGCTTGGTTGCTAAAATTGTTCCCTTCTGAAACCTCTTGGGAGAGGTCTCCAATATTCACATGGTTCTCCGTGTTATTGTCTTTTTTTGGGGGGTTTGAGACAGGGTTTCTCTGTGTAGCTTTGGCGCCTTTCCTGGAACTCACTCAGTAGCCCAGGCTAGCCTTGAACTCACAGAGATCTGCCTGCCTCTGCCTCCCGAGTGCTGGGATTAAAGGCATGCGCCACCACCGCCTGGCGTGTTATTGTCTTTTAAGCTCATACTATAATAATCCATTAAGTTCTACTTACAGCATCTAATCACTTTTTGAATTCAAAATTCCAAAGTCTTCCACATGTGTCCAACAACCACCATAGTTACAATAGCCTGTTTCCTGGTACCTANGTTGTCTTAGTTATATTTTTCTTGCTGTNATTAACACCATGGTCAAGGTCAATTACAGAAAGAGNAATTTATTTGGGTTTATGATTCCAGAAGAATACGAGTCTATCATCGTGAAGAAAAGGCATGGCAGCAAGAGAATGAAAATTAAGGAAATCAGAGATATCAAACATAATAAGATAAGGTCTTAAGCTCTAAAAGCCTACCACTAGTGACATACTTCTGGCCACATCTCCTAAATTGCCACTAAGAGTGCCACCAACATGACACCAAGTACACAAATGCTCAATTCTAAGGAGGGCACCTCATTCAAATTACCATATTAGTCAACATCTATTGTAAGATCTAATGTAAGTGATTTGTAGATATAAAACAGCAGCAACTGTCTACTTGACCAATATTGAGAAAAATTTCCCACAAAATTATGTAAACCAAGATAAGAAAATTCCAAATGTAATTTAGTCAATTAGATTAATTCACTATGGGAAACTGTTTGGAAAACTTGTTTCTTTCATTCATGAAGACAGAGAAAATGATATGCTTTGTATTATTGCATTTTATTATAATATTGTGTACTATATCCAGTTGTCAATTGTCAATCTAGCCACTTCTAAGATTTCAATGTGATGCATCTCTACAAAGTTTTAGTCACATAATTTCATGAATGGAGTTGGGGATCTTAATTGTATTTTGAGAGGTCTTTCATTTTAGGTATTTTAAATCAGAATTATAAAAGAAAATGTTTGTTAATTCCATGTTTTGATAACTTTAAAATGTAATGAGAATTCTTGAATATATTGCCTACGGGTTACCATTCTATCTGTAAATCATTATATTGTGTGAATTTAAAATTGGCAATTAGCAGCAACATAAACATAAAAATATTATTATTAGAATTTAAAAGTCGGGGGCTGGAGAGGTGGCTCAGAGGTTAAGAGCACTGACTGTTCTTCCAGAAGTCCTGAGTTCAATTTCCAGCAACCACATGCTGGCTCACAACCATGTGAGATGAAATGAGATCTGTCACCCTCTTCTGTATACACAATAAATAAAGTTTTAATTTAAAAAAAAAGTCAAGGAAGTCTGATAATGACATAATATATTATTTTAGCAGTTGAAGTTGGACTCTCAAGAAAAAAATAATTCAACATATGATTTCTACTAGATCACTATCTTTTCTCTGAATGGGATCTATTTTCCTACTTGGTTACAACATCTCATTTTCTTTAAGTGTCTCCCTTAACAAAAATTAAATTGGAAATTTATAAGTACATGGATAAGCATATATCTTGTTCTTTGTGTTCTAGGTCACACTTTCTAAAGTAGTATTACAGTTTTTAAAATCAAGTGCATCATCATAATTAAAATCAGGCCACCTTGCACTTTTGACATCTGTTCCTGGAAAAACAAATTCAGCCATTTATTTTCATTTGAATGATGGTTTTGAGTGTTGGCCAATGAATAATGTATATTTCACTCCCAAGACCAAGTCATTCACCTCTTGAAATCACATAAATACTGACCCTTTCTGTAACTGCCTGATGGCCAATTATTTAGTAACACTGTACTAGTGTTTTGTCAAAGTGAAAAAATTATATCTCATCTAACTCTTATTGTTTCACAATGCCTGTTTAACAAGAAAACAATGACAATAATGAGGAAAATATTTTGCTGTTGTTGTTTTATTTTCTATCAAAGAGGCTTGCCCACTAAGAACAAATATTACATAGTTTCTCACACTTTTAATGAACCAATCTGGTAACATTTTGTTTGCAGAAAGGCCCTGTTCCATGCTCAAAATCTGATGGCTGGAACAGGCAATTTCTTCCCCTTTTATTTCACTTCTTTTGTAGTGATTCTTGCAAAGTTAGCCAATCAAGAAGACTGCGAGGTCAGAAATTATCCAATGGTAAAAGACACAAGTCACCACCTACTTTAGACAAAAGAACTCTTGTATTTTCACTTATGTTCATACATGGGGTNGTTATCTAAACAGAACCAATGGAGAGAAGGACCTATGACCTGATTAAATTACTCAGTAGAGTCTATTTTGCAGACTCTATTCTTATGCTCCTTCCATCCCAAGGTGAAATCACTGTTACTTTTGTTTTCTCTGAGTCTTAGTTATCTATGTTCCCAAGATGTCCAATTCTTTGTCCATCCCAGAAAATGAGTAGGATGATATCCTTTGTAGCTATTACATTTCTTGGGGGGGTCTCATCTGACATTTGAGCCCATACGCTCAAGCTCATATTAACCTGANAAATTCACTGAGGACTTAGAAGTGGTAATGGTGATCCAACATTCTGAGGACTTCTTANGAGAGAGGAAACATTTCCGGTCCACAACTAGCCTGGTGAGAACCCAGTCAGTCCTCATTTCTACCCAAGGTAAGGAGAATAGGGAATTGGGCTCCAAGAGAGTAGGTGCTTCAATCTCATAAGGCTGGATGGAGATTTTCCCTGAAAGAACCAAGACAGAGGCTTATGATACCACTCCTATGCCAAAAATAAATAAATAAATAAACAAATAAACAAACAAATAAATAAATAAACAGATAAATAAATGAATGAATGAATAAATAAATAAATGGACAGATAAATAAATGAATGAATGAATAAATAAATAAATGGACAGATAAATAAATGAATGAATGAATGAATGAATAAATAAATAAATAAATAAATGAATGAATAAATAAATAAATAAATAAACACTAGAAAGCAGCCTTCAGGGAGTGAATCATTTCCCCAGAGAGGAAGGATAAGAGAGAACAGACTACCCACTCAAAGGTTTAATGAGAAAGGTCACTCTGCTACTTGATTGCTTCCTCATCCCATTCCTGGTTCTCAAGCCTGTGAATTGTGAACAGCTAAGTGTAGGCACCTGGAGATAGGCTGCTGGTAAGGAAAGAATACTCATTCAGATTTCTATTTTTGGAGCCATGCTAGCAAGTAGGGAAAACCAGAGGTTGTCTAAGTTTTCCAATGTAGAAAAAGAAATAGTGATANATCCCTTATCTGAGCTCAACCTAGCTAATTGAATGAAATTAAAATGGAAGCAGCTATGAATAAGCAAGGAGTGAAAGTTCTGTCTCTATATAGGAAAGCTTTCAATCATTGCTGGCACACATAAGAGGCATTATCTGTATGAAATTCATATGCATACTGTTAGGGTCATGGTCATGGGAGAAATGTTCCCTCCCACCCATACCCCTCTCCCTAACCCCTCTCCTAATGCCTTAATCTTTTAAATATATAGAGCTTTCTGCTGATCTTGCAGGATACATTGGACTTTGGGGGACCCAAGAGTGACTTGAGGGTCGGTAGAGAGGTGGTGGGAGTGCTGTGTATGGAGCTGTGGGTGAAAGTCAGTGGGAGATGGTTTTCCTGAACAAGCATGAAGCCTTAAGTTCCCCCAGTGCTCAGAAAAGTTAGTGTGATGATTTGAAAGAAAATGGCCCCCTTAGGGAGTGGCACTATTAGAAGGTGTGGCATTGTTGGGATAGGTGTTGTCTTGTTGGAAGAAGTGTATCTATGTACATAGGGGNCCTCAAAGGCCCCCTATGCTCAATCTATGCCCAGTGTGGGACAGAGAGACTCCATCTTCTGCTTGCAGAACAAGACAAAACTTTCAGCTTTTTCTCTAGCACCATGTCTGCCNGCATGTCACCAGCTATGATGATAATAGACTAAACCTCTGAACTGTAAGCTAGCCTCAATTAAATGTTTTCTCTTACAAGAGTTGCCTTGATCATGGTATCTCTTTACAGCAATAGAAACTCTTAACTAGACAGAAGTTGGTACCAGAAGTGGGGTATTGNTGTGATAGGCCTGACCACGCTTTTNTTTAGAGGAATTTGGACTTTGGGAGTTTGGGTTAGGAAATCAATGGAATACTTTAAGTGCTGTTTAATGGGCTATGGCCATTAACTATGAGGAAGGAAGAGAGTAGTGCTGAGGGTGATTTCAGCTGTGGTGGTCTGGCTCAAGAGGTTTCAGAGAAGAAGAATTTTAATATGTTGCCTAGAGAAAGTTCTTGTAATATTTTGAATAAGAATGTGGCTGCTTTTTGTCCTTGTCCAAAAAGTCTGCCTGAGGCTAAAGTGAAGAATTTTGGAGTAATTCTATTGGCAGAGGANATCTCAAAACAGCCTAGCATAGACTCTGTTATGTGATTTATTAGTGTTAACTTTAATGGAGATTTATAATGAAAAGGAATAAGCTGAACAAGGAGAAATACAAACTGTGCAATGTGAGACAAAAACAAGCACCAGGAAGTGGAATGAAGCAAAGTCCTGTGTTCAAGGAGATAAACAGATTAAGAAATGGAATAAAGGGAGTGGTGACCTTAGGGCAAAATCCCACATAGCTAAGTTTCCTGTCTCTTATACACATCTAGATGTGTATAAGAGACAGGCCAAGCTTAAAAAGTAAGGGAAACCATTGAAAACAGAAAGCTGGTGAAGATGTAATTGAACTAGAGAACCACACTCCAGCACCAGCAAGCAGCAGACTGGACAGCTTCAACTACAGGGTTCTCACTTTAGAGTCAAGAATAGAAGAAAGANGTTNTGAAATCTTCCTCCAAGACTAAGGAAAGCCACTGAGGTCAGGCATATGTCATGGATGTCCCTAATGAAAGCCTTGAGAGCCATTGTGTGAAACTGTGAAGGCGAAGCCTTGGAGAACCCAAGATGTTGAAAATGCCAGAGCCATGGGATACCTGTTCAGGAAAGCTGCTAACCAGGAGTGGAACCAGCCCAAGTGAAAGAAATGTGTTGCAGTCATCAAAGCTGAAAGAAGTTGGGACCTGAAAAGTACTTTGACATCAGAGGTGGAGATGCAGAGTGTGGTGTTTTCCCACTGGTCTTCAGGATTGCTTTGGTCCAGGATTTCCTCAGTAATTTCCTTTTCCTCCACTTTGGAAAGGTAATATATATCCTGTGTCATTATACGTTGGAATTATATGATATGCTTTTTTATTTTGATTTAACAGGGGATTACAGTTAAGAGATTGCATGAATCTCAGAAGACTTGGAACTTTAGATTTTTAAGTAAGTTTGAGACTGTTATAGATTTTGGGAACTTTTGAAGTTGAAATGAATGCATTTTTGCATTATGATATGTCTTCAAGACTATGGGAGCCAGGGAGTGGAATGTGGTGATTGAAAGAAAATGGCCCCCAGAGGGAGTGACACTAGTAGGTGGTGAGTTTTTTGGTTTTTTTTTGTTTTTGTTTTTGTTTGTTTGTTTGTTTGAGCAGGTGTAATCTTGTTGGAGGAAGTGTGTCACTGTGGCGGTTAGTCTTTGAGGTCTCCTGTGCTCAAGCTACACCCCATGTGGGACACAGACTCCTTCTGCTGCCTCTAAATCACGATATAGAAATCTCAGTCCCTTTTACAGCACTAAGTGTGTATAATGATAATGGATTGAACCTCTGAACTGTAAGCTCTCCCTAATTAAATGTTTTNCCATGTAAGAATTGCCTTAGTCATGGTGTTTCTTCACAGCAATAGAAACCCTAATTGAGACAGTTACTTAATATTTTTCCAAACCAATATGCTTGAACATTGAGATGGCTAGACCTAGGAAACTCATGTGACTTTGCAGCAGGCCAGATACAGGTACTAGACAAGTTGCTGCCAGTAACATCTAAAGACAGTGAAAGAGTATCCTGCTTGTGAGGCTGGAGAGGAGGCCCCGACTTGGTCTTATTACCTGCTCTTTCTGCCTGGCATCTTAAAACCTGTTTTTCTCTGTTCATATCATCCTTGATGTCTTCTTTTTTTCTGCCCACCCAATCTGGGAACCCTTGCTTTTGTTTTGTTTTCATTTTCTAATTGCTGTGACATAAGTGGGCTAAAGATACAGTGTATTCCTTATTTGCTAGATTAAGAGTTGAAATAATACTCAAAGAGAACATTTATTCCAGTGGTTTTTCAGAGAAGATAAGAATAGATATTCATTAAGGTTGGCCATGGTATTGAAGAGTCATGCGGTCATATGGATAAGAACAAGTAACCCAAACAGGCTTCTGTGTTTTCATGGTAGCTAATGAGAAAAGAGAGAATATAGGTACCCATGCTCACTTTACTACACAAGCAACTAAATCTCCAGAGTAACCCTTGGAGCAGGAGANAATGTTGATCTGGAAATCATTCAAATATACTTATTTTGTCTTACAGATTAGACAGTCATCAACAAAGGCTCTGTCCTTACCCACTGGGATAACTTCAAACCATGGTCCTTAAGAAAGGATCCTCTGATTTATTTCTGCATATAAGCAGGGTCTAAATAGAGTGAGAGTTCAAAAAAAGATAGCCTCTAGTGAGAAGAGTCAATAATAATATTTAANCACTTAATGAGGAAACCAGGGTAGAAATTGTTCACAGTGGTAAGCAGATTTTAGCATGGGTTGAGAGCTTGAAGGACTGGTTTCTTTAAGAGTATGTTGCATGGCTCTGTGTTTCCTATGCAACTCCTAATTTCTATCAGGTGCTTCCAGAAGCAACAGAGGGACATTTTAGGTGTTGCACAAACCACACAGTTGTCAGCATCAGAAGAACAAGTGGCTATGCACTGGGCCTCTGAAGTCAGACTGACATGGTTTAAGTGCCTGGGGTGAGTCTCCTTCCAGGATCTCACCATGGTTAAGAAGTGGTATGGCATCTAGTTTCACCTGCCCTTTTCTCAATACTGGCCTGTTCAGCTAGAGTTGGGATCAGAATGTGAATGATTCCAGAGACAAACCTGAGAGGGAGTTCCAACCACACCTGTCAGCTGCTGTTGATAATGGGCTGGTATTCTAATGACTTCTCTGGTATTTATGCAAATAACTAACACTGGGAGAAGTACTGATTTGGTAAGTGGATAGGTCCCAGAGTGAGGCAGAGCACAAATTCTGGACTTAGGAGTCTTGTCTCCTGGGTTCTCCCGAGTAGACCATTTGCCATTTATATAATGAGCTAATGAGACAGAGGCTACCTGCCTCATTTCTGCATCTGGCTTTGTNTCAGGTCTATGTACCTCAGCGGGTTGTTGATCAGGAGACTGGGCACTATAAAACACACAAACCAGTGTCCATTTAGTGGACCCCCAGCCCTAGAGCCCCTCACCTTCTGAAGATGAAAATCTATTATTTTGTTTCCTATAGAACCCAGCTTCTTGTCTTCCCTGGAAATTTTATTTTTTGTCACCCCAGGGAATGAGCTTAGCAAGTCCCTAGACAATCTTTAGCACCCCTTTAATATTAAATATAGTCTCAAATTATTTGTGGTTTTTCACTATTTGTCTTGTGCCATACTATAATACCAATTTGAAGAATATGACCATGTTGTTTTCTCTTTCTTTGGTATTTCTTTTCCAAAATTTCAGACATATTAATTTTTGTGGACAAGTTCTTTGAGTGTGTTATGAACATAAAATATAGACTAAAATACAAACCGTAATCTCATGTCTGTCTCTATGCAGAAAGACTTATGAGAGTCCTCTGGTTTTCACTTGGATTTCCTTTCAACTGATGCATCCTGCAGCATTTAGCTCATGATGCCATCCAGTCTGAAAATGCTAGTCCAGGTCATATCACATACATGAGTAGTCAATTGTTTTGTGGTATGTTTTTCACTTCACATTTGTAATGTGACCCCTGATTTCTGAAACAAGTCTTTATAGACCTCATTTAACAATCTGTTTGCCTTTTCTAAGTCACTTAAACAACAACAAAAAAATTGAAAGAGTAGTCTACAGGCACCCAGCTTCTTTTTAAGCAACCTATATCCAAAGCATATGTGAGAGGTCTATAGGCCTAATTTCAGTAACACTTTTTTTTTCTCTTGCTCCAAAATGCCTCCCTATCCTGGCTTTATTCATTATCACACAGAATTCATTGATTGTTAATATCAATCAATTAAGAATACTATGGTCTCCTATAGTCCAAATCCTAATTAAGAATGATCAAAATGATGCTGGCTGTGAGTGCTGCCCAATAAACCATTAGCTGTTGATCATTTGTTTCAGCTAACAACTCTGCTGAAATGAATTACGGATCCTAGAATGACCTTCTAATAGCATGCTTATAGTGCCTTCATACCAATGCTCATACAATCTTCAAATGTCTTACATAGATATTTGCTGATAAAGTCAATTAGTAATATACCTTAAAATACNGTATCAAAATGTTCAAATTTGAAAATGCTTGGAAGTTAAGTACATACATTAAAAAATTAAAGGAGAAAATGAGAATAAATTCTCAATTATATTTCTCACTTAATGTCATGGGATACTATTACAAAAATTGTTACGAAGCAAACATCCTCAAAAGAACCACTTTCTTGTCCAAAGTTCATACTACTAAAATTGTTAGACACAGAAATCTGTANGAAAAAGCCATACACATATGTGCATTGTAACATTAGAGGAGAGATGACAACTTTTCTCTGTTATGTCATATGATTCCAATGCTTCCTCCTAATGCCTGTGCCATGCTTTCAGTATTCAGTTGTCTAGTTCCATGGTTCACAAAGGCTCTCTTATTGTGAACACTAAGAGAGCAGATAATTGTACATTATATCATGTATTGTTTAAGGATAAAGTAGTTTGCAACATAAAGAGGAGAATGGACTATTAATTTTATATTTACAACCACAATTTGTAGAAACTGGTGAAATCATCATGTGCAAATCATTTTCTGTAGAACCCGACTTTCTTCCCTTGAGCCTCTTTGCAACTTTTCCAAATTCAAAACGGTTAAGAAACAATATCTTCTCTTATCAAAGATACAAAGTCTTGACTTTTTAAAAATTTCTACTTTTATTTTGAATAGACTAGTTTCTCTCCCCTTCTCATTCACTTATCTGTCCTTCCTTTCCGTTCCCCTCTCCTCCATTTTTGATCCCTTCTTTNCCCTGTGCTCACTTCTCTGCTCTCATCCACCTTCCTCCTTTCCTCCCCTCCTCTCAGGACCTAGTTTGACAATCAGAAACAAGTTAGAAGAGTGAGGGTATATTTGGCTCACAGTTCCACTCTGCAGTCTGTCCTTGTGATGAAGTCAAGGCAAGAACATGAAGNAGCTAGTTATATCCACACTCAGGAGCTCGGTCTCCTTTTTATAGTCCTGGAGTCCAGGATCCCTGACCCAGGGATAGTGTCTCTGAAATCAGATGAATTGTCTCACATCAGTTAACACTAAAAATTAAAAGAACCCTCCATTCACATGCTCACAGGCCAACCTCAGCTGTACAATTCTTNAATGAAACTCTTTCAGGTGTTTCAAAACTGAGTTAAGTCCATAATTAAAACAAACCTCCTTTCTNACTCCCATCTCCTTTCTTCTCTCCTTCTATCACCCTTTTCAATTTTTCCTTTCTCTCCTCCCCTCTCTTCCTATCTTTCTACCCACTGCCTTTACTCTCCTCCTCCCCTCCCTTCCTACCCCTTCTCTTTCAATCCTTTACCTTCCTTTATGCTCCCATTCTATCCTTCCCTGTCCCATTTCTTCCTCTTCCATTCTTCCTCACCCTCATCCCTCCCTTCCCTTCTGACTCACCTCTTCCCTCCCTACCCACCTCTCTGCTCTTCCATTTCCTCATTTACCATATCTCATCACATCCCCTCCATTCCTTAACATTTTTATCCCATTCTATTCTATTCCCCTCCCTTTATTTCCCCAATATTACAAGACTGATATAAAAGTGACCATATTTTTAGACAAAAGGCAAGAATCTAATGCTTTTTATTTTTAAATTATGTGAAACATATTAGCTATGATACTAATAATTTAATACCTGTTTGCAAGTAACCTTAAAAGTATGCCTGCCTACATAAATCCCTATTTTAAAAAGCTCTGGAAGAAATCATATAAAATTTTGTTTCAACAGCATTAGCCTCATGAAGTAATATTTATTAGCAAATATCTTTCCTAACATTTGACATCTTTGATAATTTAGTTATATAAGTCTCTTACTTTTAAAAATATGTAAAAAAAATACCTTGAATTCTTCATATAATTTTTTTCCTACTATCTGAATTTCAAGGCTTTTTAATAAATATATCATACTGACAATTCTATCAATGGTATTAGCACTCTGTTCGGTGTATAAAGGCCCACACCTGCCTTGCTATTCCTTTTCTTGTTCAGGTTCTTCCTCTGCTCACTTCTATCAACAGATGTGTTGCCTGGAAAACAAGATCCAGCTGTACTTCCTCCATAGTACTTTGCCTTAGTCATAAACTACTTGGTTTTGGTTTCTGCTTTAATTTTATAGATTCTAGATTTCATACATGCATATAGTATTATTTTTATTAAATCTACCCCCATTTCTTCCTTTTCAAGTTTTCTCTTATCCCCCAGGCAGTTTTCCTTCCTCATATCATGTGCTCTTTTTAAATCACCATGATCAAACTTAGTGCTGTTTGGATGTGCATAGGTTANAGGTGTCAGACCATCTCATGGAGCATGAGGAGCCTCTGAAGACCCAAATTCCCGGAGAAAACTGACTCTGCCCCAGGAGCCATCAATGACAACAGCTCCAGAACTGGGAGTGGGATGTCAGAAGTCCCACATGCACTGATGTTGGGATTTCTGCTGGCTTGATATTGTGCTGGTCTTGTGCGTACAGCCACAGACACGTTCATGTGCACCTCTGTCCTATTGTGCGGCAAATACTGCTTTTCTCCAGACATTCACTCTATCTGGGTCTTACAGTCTTTCCACCTCCTTCTCCAAGATGATTTTGATGCCTCAGAGGAAGTGGGTATGCTCTAGATGTCCCATTTGGAACTGAGCACTCCACGGTCTCTTATTCTCTGCACTTAACAAATTGTGGGCATCCGTATTAATCACCATCTACTAGAAAAAGAAGCTTTTATGAAGAGGTTGAGAGTTATAGATTATCGAGAGGTATTGACAGTTATAGATTATAATCTATAGGCACAATTTTTAACAAAAATGTTTAAAAGTTATGTGAAATTCATCTCTAGAAAATATATAAAAATGAATAATAAAACTGATTCAATTATGAAAACACAAGATTTCTTATTCTGTAAAATTATAGCATTCAATGATGAATATTATTTCTTTAATATTCAAAAATGGGAAATATATATATATAATATATACTTATATGCTAACTTCTGATAATTAAGTTTGTAATAGCATACTGTTTTTTCATGATTTTGAAGAAATAACACTGCTGAGACACACACACACACACATATATATATACACGAACATATATAACCACTCTTTTGTCTTGCTTTTCTGNCCTCTTCCATATCCTATTTTTCTTCTAGGAATAAAATGCCTTTAGATGCTACAACCTGCATGATTAGAATGAAAAATTCAGAATTTGATATTAACATCTGAGTTGTAATTACTAAGTCTTGTCTCTAGTCATGTTTATTATTTTTTTGCCAGAGGGCATTTATATTACTCCTTTTAGCTGAAAATAATAATTAAATAATTTATGGATGTTATTGCAAGTATAAGTTGAAGGAATACAGGATTAGGAGCTGATATTGTTAAAACTAGAACATTTTAAGTTTAAAGCTTAAAAATAATTATTAAGGACATTCATTTATCAAATATTATGATACATGAACACTTATTTGGAAATTAAACTAGTTTCAATTACATTAAAACTATTAAAAATGTTTTTGTCATGTCACAGGCCTCCCAGAGCCATCCAACTTATATACTAATTATTTTTTTTTTTTTGGCTACATGCTGTTTTAATTACATTCATTATCTCTGCCATTCTGCAAATCTGTGTGGAAGTGTTGGTGGCCTGGTGCATAACCATTGCTTTTCCCCTGCTGTGATGATGGCTTAAGTCCAAGCTGAGGTGCAAATGAAATGAGTTCGGAAGCCTAAACTTGGCCCCCAGTTAATTTGCTTCACAGACCTGTTTCTTTTTTTGTGATAAGCTGGCTCAATTACAAACCTATGATCATAAAGAATCCCAAAGTTAGAATAAAATTTGTGAACTTTTATTCTTACTATCAATGCTGTTTCAGTAGAAAGTTCAAATAGATGGAAAAGGAAGACAAGAACCAGATATATCATGAATCATGTAGAAAAACCAATTTTAAAAATAAGAAAAACTTTTGAAGAAAATTTTACCTAAACTGAACAAAGTTGTTTCTANGATATTTTGGGGGAAAAATGTACGAGAGATTTTTACCTATGTTTTACTACAAATCTAATCTTGGGGCCAGTAAGAGAGATCAATGGCTTAAGGAGCTTGCCACCAAGCCCAANGACCTGGATTCAACCCATGGATCCCACATGACGGTTAATGGAGAGAACCACAGGTCATTTTCTAGCCTCCATGTGTTTGCCATGACACACACACACACATAAATGTAAAAAAAAATTAACGTTGACACTTTTCTACTTAATTAAATTTTAGTTAAGAAGAAAGCTTAGTGCTTCCCACTAAGAGAGGCCACCATCCTTTCTGTGTNGTGCCATCCTTCTGCACTGTGATGTTTCTTCCTTTTTTCTCCTATGGGACAGTGGCGTTCCTCCATCACAAATGCTCATAAGCATGTACACCTAATGGAAAACACCTCTGTAGAAATCACTAAATGTAACAAGTACATACTTCTTAAAAAGAATAAGTTGTGAAGGTTTTTATGTTTTGCATTACTGATGGACTCCATAAGAATTCATAATGTCTGCTAAACTTCAAAGTTAGCTCATTCAGAAAAAAAAGACATAATTGTATAGGCAGAGTTTTAAGTGGTTAGAAACAAGAATAAAGCTCCTTTTAACTGTGTCTCTCTAGGCATATAGTTCTCTTAGAACTTTGGATTTTGTATCATTTACTTCATATCCATAAATGAGTGTATATTGCTTATTGCCATGGAAGAAAGAGGCAAATTATTATTTCTAATCTCTAGTAATTGTCCCTCAAAACTTTAGGATGGATAATCATACAATTAAGCAGCATGTAAGAATTTCATTTTTATATTATGATTATTTTTGACTTTCCATCTATTATAACAGAGAAATTTCATATATAACAAAACAGAAAGCAGAACTGTAAACATCTCAGAATGGTAATTCTGCTTCTGAGAAATACTGGAAATAAACTTTAAGTATAATTTATTAACCTAATAAATGGACAATGAGATTTAGCACAAAATAGTATATAACATTTAGATAAACACCTCTCTATCTAGATGCCTCAGAATTCTGTTGTGATTGCAACAAATGAAATTATTGTGTGAGCACTCTTCTTCCCCTTCCCCAGGAGCTTTTCCCCAAGTACAATTCCCCTGCCCCACAACCTCCCACCCCCAGGGATCCNATTTCATCACTGGACTGAGCAGTGCCCCTAGGAAGCAACAACCCGATCAGACAAGCCCAGCTCACAACTACAGTGCATGTAAAGACATGCACATTTTAGGTATGGTGGGTAAATACCACAGCCTGCTCGTCTATTTGTCTTATTACTTTACTTATTCAACAAACGTTGAACTCCTTCAGAAAAAAAAAATGATAGTGGCTATCACATTAAAATTTACCAATTTCATGCAGAGTATAAATATCTTCATATTTGTCTTTCTAGCTCTTTATCTTTAAGTTCCATCAAAAAGCATCACCATAGTCTTTTTAATTTTTCTGGCTTTCTTTAATGTGTCTTGTCCCAACATGTAAGAAGATAAGCAAAATGGAGAAATCAGAAGCTTCTCGTGTGTGGAGGTATAGAGCTGTGGAGCTGCTCTTGTTAGGAAGTCTGCTGACTTGATGTTTATTTTCAAGCAATATAGCAATTTTCCAGAATAGCAATGTGCTCAGTTATTTCTGTTTTAGGACTATTCTGTCAATATGCCCTGTTTGCCTTTTAAAAATATTTTTAAAAAACTATTTTTGTTGTTTAAACGATGTTTGTAGTGAAGGCATTTGCATGCAGCACCTATGAAGGCCAGAGATGTCATAATGTCATGTTACAGATGGTTGTGAGATGTCATATGGGTTATGGGGACTGAATTTGGGTCCTCTGCAAGAATAAGCAAGTTCTGTTAATCGCTGAGTGACCACTGTAACTCTTAGTCTTTCTTCTCTGCCTATAGGTTTTGTAGGCTTTCTCTGCCTGTGGTCTGCTCTTTTACAAGTCACTAAAAGATCAATCATAATTTCTATCCTGACTTCTTATACATTTTTATGTGTAAATATCTAAATGTGAAAGTCTCCCTAGAAACTTTTCATTATAGCTATTTAAGAAAATGAGTATTTAATACTTTTATGATAAAGAAGTATAAATTTCATGGTACTCAAAATTAAAACTTTTTTGTTTTGTTTTGCTGTTTCATGTAGAAGCATGAGCTTCAAATGTTTGTACTTTAAAAGCTTCTGTACATGAATTATCTGCTTAGAGCTTTTAGACTACATCACCATGTTTTGTAAGACCAGTTGTTTTCCAAGCACTCTCAAGGCTATTACCTAATTTCATCTGATAGGTAAGTAGAAGAAGGTCATTTAATTCCAATTTTATAAATGAAGATCAGAGAGTACAGGGATGCTAATGATTTGCCTAAGGCCATGTGCATCTCTGTGAGAATTCTGGAATGACTTTGGAATAGTGAGGCCCTGGTGAAGACAACGGCTATTCTAAGCCTGCAACTGGGACAAAAGTAGTTGGGACTGATGACAAACTGAAAATCAACTGAAGCCAGATAGTTCATAGAATACTAATCTATAAACATCATAATTTAATAAAGCTGACTAGGGGAAAGAATTGTCTAAGTCCTGCCTGTCATTTGCAAATAAATGGCTTCACCAGAAACAACAAAAACTGGCGATAATANGTATAGATACAATACAAAAGATGACCCACAAGAAATGCAAAATGGTGTTTGATAATGTCTGTCATATCAAACTGTATAATTATGCTCTGAATATATTATTAAAGAGATGTAAGATGTTTTAGAATTTAATATTTAACAAATTATAATTCATTTTCAACTGCTACCACATTGCATATTTTATATGGGAAATTTAGCTTTANTATTTTATCTGCATTTCATTATGGAGAGAGTACATTAAAAATGCCTTCTATTTTTAGTATCATATCTGCAATATTTTCTTTCAAACACAAATCTTTCTTACAATATGTTTGTTGCAGGTAAAAGATATAAGATGCTGNTATTTTTATGTGTATCAAGAAGCTAGACAGTTTCAACACTGTATAAGAAATGCTCACTGAGACATTGTAGCAGTGGCTGGTTTCATAAAACACAGTTGAGTAAACAAAGCTCAATAAACATAGGGAAATAGCAGGTATTGTATAATATTAAACAGTATATTGTTAAATTCTGGCTTATTTGAAAAATTATGAAAGCATGAATTAAATTGTTTTGTTCCTCTACATTATAGAAAAACAAGGAGATTACATGATGAAGGAAAAATACAATGTTTTTTTATAATATTGTTNTGCTAAATTTTCTTTTTTTCTGCTGTGCTTCATCAACTCTCTAAGTTATAGTTTTATGAGTTCTCAATTTAATATGGCATCAATAGGAAAAAAATCTTGACACTCATAATAAATGTCGCAACTTGCAGGAAAATCNTAATTTATTGGCTTAANTAAGTTAAGGAAGCATAGACAATTTAAATAGAGTCATTTACAAATATTCTGCTGTGTAATTTTCCCACTGTCTGTCACATACCATTACAAAACAGAACATGGAGCCTGCATTCATATGAGGCTTGCAATCTTTTTAGATCAGTAGGTTGTTTCTAATAACAATGATGTGAGTAATTATGTATTAAAGATTGTTATGTGGCTGTAAAGAAAATGTAAGTGCTANTAGAACACAGGAACTAGGAAGAAATCTTCATTGATTATGAAGCACAGTGTTTCATAGATATTATTTCCTCTTGGCACACTACCAAACATACTATTGTTGCTTTCATTTGAAAGAGAAACTGAGACAACAGATGATTAAGTAAACAGCTAGCGTCACATAGTAAGTGGTGAACCAAGACTTTGGATCAAAGACAGTTGACATGAGCCTGCACTTTCAGATCACACTAAGATGAGCTCTCAGTAGCAGGCTCCATTGGCATCCCAGGCAAAGTAAAGAAGTAAGAAAAGAGAGAGAGAGAGAGAGAGAGAGAGAGAGAGAGAGAGAGAGAGAGAGAGAGAGAGAGAGAGAGAGAGAGACTGGATGTATTTTGAATATTATTTGGTGTTGAATAAATGATGAATGAATGAAAGTACTCACTTAATAAAGTAACAGTGGGTAAAAGGATGAAGAACATACTGAGAGCCAAACCTTAAGCTGGCAATGTTTAAAAAATGGGTAAAAGAAAATAAATAACAAAAATCGGTAAATATTTAAAATCATAAAGAGCAGAGTAAACACAGCACATCAAATAAATGGTACCTTGGAAACTCAAAGTATACAGAGAATCACTTCTCAGCCTTTGAACTACAATCATGTACAGGATGTAAAAGAAGTGCAAAATTAAAGGATATTCTTTAGAGAAAATACAACAGCTATGGAAAAGAGAGAATGAGCTTCAATTGTCTAATAATTTTATTAGGTCAGTTATAGAACTGGTATAACAGAGACATGCTATTCAGAAGTACAGTAGAAAAGTTGGCTGACCTGGCNGCTTAAGTATGTGGTTCACAGAACTCATCCTGTATGTACAAACATTAAGGTAAATAAAGGCTTCATGGATCTTGTGTATACATATGTACTACATACAAAATACTATATGTAAGTGTGTGTTATTTTAAATTTTTTCAGAGAATATACTCATAAGAAAAAAGAATGGGAATAAAATATTATGATGGAAAATAAAATGTAAACTATTTAAATTTTCTGCAGAGCTGTTTACTTTTAAAGAATTTCCTAAGAAATATGAAGGATTTGAGATTGAGTCCAATAAAATTGTCCTCCTAGACATGTAACTGCTTTTCTCCAAAAACATTTAGGAAGGCTAACTAGCACATGATACTCAAAATTTAAGACAGGAGAAAGGCATTCTTTTGAATCTGTAAGAAGGTATTTGAGCCAACTTTCTACTTAGATTGTTTTCTTAGGATAGTGCAGTACCAATTCTGTCAGTATTTGCAGAAAATGCTCAAGGGAGATAAAATGCTTTCCATTGTCTCTCCATTTGTACTTGCCTGTTTTGAACCACACATCAGACAAGTCCAGATCCCATTAAACTGAGCACTTAGTAATTTTTGACAATGTAAAACATTTACAAATGATTAATATATAAGGACATGCTCAAAGAAAGGCCCCTATTTATCCATGTGTGGAATGAACTGGCACATGATTAAATGTGTGAAGCAGATTGGAAAAAGCAAGTAGAAGGGTAGATTCTGTTCTCCATATTCTTAGACTATAAATTTGACTCTGTTGACTTTTCTGGTTTTTTCCTCATCCCAATTTTGTTACACAGCTTCCAAGCTTGCTTGCTTGCTTGCTTTCTCTTTCTTTCTTTCTTTCTTTCTTTCTTTCTTTCTTTCTTTCTTTCTTTCTTTCTTTCTTTCTTTCTTTCTTTCTCT
>LZPO01117661.1:8813-35916 GCA_001675575.1 Neotoma lepida
CCTGGGTCTATCAATTTTCATATGCTTATTCTATCATTATTAATGGGAAAAGCTAAATCTTTCCTCAAAAACATGGATTTTCCCAATTCTTTTCTTTATTCCTCTCCTTTTTTATTGTTTTTGTTTGTTTCTTTGTTTTATTTTTGTTTTGAGATTCTCACCATTTACCTCTGGCTGGCCTAGAACTTGCTACACCAGCTTGTCCTCCTGTATTTAAGTTGATTGAGACACCTTAGTGTTCTTTTAGATTACACATCTGTAAGGGGTCCTAGAGGAGACTAGGTGAATGTCATTTATGACATTTTATTATCCAGAGGAGGTGAAGGAAGAAAACAGTGAAAGTGGAAACATTAAATATTATGAAAATGAGACAAATAGGATCCTCTTCAGTCAAACATGAATGGTATAGAATGACAAGATTGTATTATTATCATTAATAAAGAAATTGAGCACCCAGAATCATACCACCTGTATTGTGTGCCCTCAAGCACCAAGGCAGATCATCCCACTTCATCTTATCCCTGCATCTACCACCGTCTTCTGGACACTTATCATACCCAAGTGGGACTACATTCGCAACCTCAGCACCCGCTTTCAGAGATNGTGTCTCACTGTCCTCCTCTGGGCTGCTTCATTTTGACTGTCAGGAAACACCTGGCAAGAGGGTCTGAATGAGGGTTAGGGTTAGCCTGCGGGCATGTCTGTGTGAGGTTTGTTTTGATAGTTAATTGACCCAGCCCACTATAGGCAACTCATTCCCTAGGCTGGGATCTGACCTATATAAGAGTGAAGAAAACTAGCTAAGAGCAAGCAAGCAAGGATCCATGCACTCATTTCTCCCTGCTCTTGATTGTGGCTGTGGTGTTTAAGTTCCTGCCTTTACTTCCTTGCAGTAATGGACTGTAACCCGGAAATGTGAAGCAAATCAACCCTTTCCTTCCCGACAGTGCCATTTGTCAGAGTGTTCGTCACCGCAACAGAATGAAGCTAGGACTCCATCTTTCTTCCTCATTCAGGATGGCTCTAGTTTCCTCCTTCTGTCTCCACCATGAACGAGTCGAACTCTCTGGAAGACTCTCTGTCACTTTTCCAGAACTTTCAGTGTGGGGAAGCAGTGCCTTGAAGCAGATGAACCTACAGATTCCCGAAGGTGACCAGCTTCACATAAGAGAGAAAGGTGTATGTAGTGCTCATACATACACGCGTGCGTGCACAGACACACACACACACGTATTGATGGGAATGTCTTTCTAAAAATGTGTTGCTCTGATTGGTTGATAAATGAAGCTGTTTGGCCAATGGTGAGGCAGAATAAGGATAGGCGGGACATTCGAACTAGGGGAAGAGAAAGCAGAGAGCAGAGCTGAGCAGACGCCATTCTGCCACCTAAAAAGCAACATGTAACGNAGCAAGGATCCATGCACTCATTTCTCCCTGCTCTTGATTGTGGCTGTGGTGTTTAAGTTCCTGCCTTTACTTCCTTGCAGTAATGGACTGTAACCTGGAAGCAAATCAACCCTTTCCTTCCCAACAGTGCCATTTGTCAGAGTGTTCGTCACCGCAACAGAATGAAGCTAGGACTCCATCTTTCTTCCTCATTCAGGATGGCTCTAGTTTCCTCCATCTGTCTCCACCATGAACAAGTCGAACTCTCTGGAAGACTCTCTGTCACTTTTCCAGAACTTTCAGTGTGGGGAACCAGTGCCTTGAAGCAGATGAACCTACAGATTCCCGAAGGTGACCAGCTTCACATAAGAGAGAAAGGTGTATGTAGTGCTCATACATACAAGCGTGCGTGCACAGACACACACACACATACACACACACACACACACGTATTGCAAATTATTCTTCTGAATTATTCAGAGGGGCTTCTGGATTTGGTACCATGTGATTCCTATAATTCTACTTGGTTCAGGATACATGCCCATTATAAGTTATCTTTTCCTCTCTTGATTTCATTTTCTTCATGTGTGTTCGTGTATGGCTGCCTATGTATTCATGCGGGTNTGCACACATTTGTGCAGGTGCTCAGATGTCTGTGAATGCATATGGAGGNCAGAGTCTGATGTCAGATGTCTTCCTCAGCTGCTCTCCATCTTGGTTTTTGAGACAAGGTCTCTCACTGAACTCAGAATTCATGGATTTGGCTGGGATAACTGATCAGGAAGTTCCAGGGATTCACCTGTCTCCACCTCCCCACCTTGGAGGTTACAGGAGATGGTCACTATTCCTAGCTTTTGCAAGGGTACTCAGGATCCAAACTCAAGTCCTGTGCAGCAGGCATTTAACTAGCTGAGCCACCTCCCAAGCCCATTTTATATTCTCTAACCAGTATTTCCCACTTCTACTACCTTTAAGTTTCTTCTTAGCATAAACTACTGTTACACATATGCTACAGCCAACGGCAGGAGACAAATAGGACAGTGATCCCGTAAAACTGTAATGAAGCTGAAAATTCATATTGCCTAGTGTATTAATTATTTTTCTCTTATTGTGATGAAAATCATGACCAAAGCACTTATAGAAAGAACAGTTTATTTGATATTAAGGTTCTAGAGAGATCAGTGACTGTCATGGCAGGGAAGTGGCAGGCATGGTGGCTGGGTAGCAAGTGGAGAACTCACACCTTGAACTGCAAGCAGGACACAGAGAAAACTTGGAATGGTGCAAGTCTGATCCTGATGACACACTTCCTCCATCAAGGCCACACCTTTCAAACAGTACCGCCAACTGGGAACCACACATTCAAATGCCTGAGTCTATAGGGAATATCTCTTTCAAACTAGGCTCCTAGTAACCTTGTAGACATTCTAAGGCTGTAATCACACACTCAGGTGTCTGTGGGGACCCTGATGTTGACAAACCCACTGCATTGCAAGCTATATGAAAAAATAGTGCATACAGTTATGCAAATTATCTAGTACTCAAGAATGATAATAAATGACTCTATTACTGGCTTATGCGTTTGTTATATGATAGTTTTGTGATTGTAGAGTGTCAAAAACAAAATCTTACTATAAGACAATCTTCCCTGTTAGCCTCCCAGCAGCCTCAGACATGTTGTGTTTATGAGTTCTCTTGAAGGGCCACATTGCAGGAGTGGCCTACCCAGGGGGGTTCAGCCATTTAGCATTATGATATGACATTGTCATCTGCGAGTATGTTGGGTGGCATTTATTGCTATCCTAGAATGCATAAAGCTCCTCTGATGCATATTGGCCACAACTGACCNTGAACCATCTAGATTTGTGTAAATAAAGTCAGTGGATGCTCACACTATGACGAAGACACCCAATGGTGCATTTCTCAGAATGTATTCCCATCATTCAGGAACACTCAAGTGCGGGGAGAAAGCTGCCATCTTGAATTTCTTGAGTTTCTGTTGTGGAATCATTTAGATGTGTTTTTTTTAATATGAAGAGTGTTTTCTGTTTATAAAGGAAATTCATGTGTACACTCACACATACATACACATATTGACAAGGCATCNACTATTTTTCATATAGTGAACACCGTATTGGGTGATGTACTTTGTGGATTTAGAATATTTAAAGATGGGCTTTTTGGGGGCTGAGCCAAATAAATTTTGAAAAGGCAGAGGATGGTGTTTAGACTGCCCATCAAATCAGGCACTGAGGCAGACTTCTTATGCTGGCTTACCTCGCCCCTTCCCAGATGGCAATGCTGCGATTCTTCAGAAAACACAGGAGAGTGAGCGCAACTGGGAGTCCATGACNGACTGCAAGGCATGACACATTCAAAGGGTGGACGATTTCCCCTTCCAGCAGGCAGTGGACTCAGTTGGTGCACACAGGCAACATTTGGGAGTGGTGTGGCCAAGCCAAAAGGACAGATGGGACAAATAATGGAAGTGAGGGATGGAAAAAAATTTGTTTATCAAGGCATATCACATAGAGAGAGAGAGAGAGATGTGCTCAGGAGTGTGTGAGCATGTGTGTAATGTATGCACATGGGTGTGTGTTATGCACAAGTATGTGAGTGTGTGTATGTATGATATGTGTATGAGTGAGTGTGTGTGTGTGTGGTGTGTGCACATGAGTGTGGAGTGTGTGTGGTATACACATGAGTGTGTAGGTACAAATGTATGTGGAAGCCAGAGCAGGCTGTCCTACCTATTCCTCTATTGCTCCCACTGTCTGGCTTGCTCAATGAACTCGGAGCTTACCACTGTGCTAGGCTGGCTGTCCAGGAAGCTCTTNGGGCCCCACCTGTCTCCTTTCCCTCAAAGCTGAAGGCATTGACATTCACAGACATTCACATCCAAGCCTTTTATGTGGGTGCTGGAATACCGACCCAAGTCCTCATGCTTACAGAGAGAGCCCTCCTACTCACTGAGCTACCCACCNGCTACAGATTATCTCACTTAATAAAAGTTGTGTGGACATAGGAAGACTGGCCTGCACTTTGCTTTAGCAACATGTAATGCAGAGTAGGGCCACTTCTCTCCCTGGTGGCTCCTGGCCACAATCCTCTGAACTTCCACAACCTTCTTTATGAAAGTGGAAGATCTTCCTCAAAGCAGTGATGGAAATAGTAAATGAAATCTATGAGTAAAATCTTAGTGCCCAGCGGATAGAATAGGTGTGCTCTATGTGTCTATTAGTGTCCCATAACTAAGTCATACCGGAGATTCATAACAAAGACTTTTAGAAGAGGAAAAAATGATGGAGAAGTAATATAATTAATCATAGCACATTAGCATATAGCTGGAACTGCATTTCACTGTGTCAAATTGATTAGTATGCATTTGGGAACTTACTCTCCTTCAATAACCTAATTCCTACTAATCATAGTGATTGCATTTGCATCTTGTAATAATTTCAACCTTCAAAAGACATTACCAGACAGCTTTTTTTTTTTTGAAGACAGTTTTTCTTTGTGTAACAGCCCTAGTTGTCCTGGAACTAGTTGTATAGACCAGGCTGGCCTTGAACTCGCAGAGATCCACCTGCCTCTGCCTCCTGAGTGCTGAGATTAAGGGAGTGCACCACCACCACCTGGCTAGATAGCATTTTTAATGATGTGCATAGGAACACATGAAGCAGGCAGACACTGCTAGACCCATTTAAAGATAGGATTATTCCAGGAGCTGAGCCTGCTCTTGTGGTATTTGAGGACCTGGTCCTCTCATGGGTGACACTGAGTTTCCACTAGTTATATTTTCTGATGTGTATATAAAATGTTTAAAATGCATCTTTCCTAGAAGTGAGCCTGTAGAATTGAGGAGAATACCAGATGCCTATAACTGATCAGTTTTAGATAATGCGCTGAAGTTGGTGTAAGGATGGTCATTGAAAAAAAAAATCAAAGGCAAACATTTGAAAGAATCATGTTCAAAAATTACTCCAAGGAATTGGGAACCTCTGGGTGCTTCTGCTTCCACACTCCACCAGGGGGCACCATTGTCCACCCTATCTGACCTCTCTCCCAGAATCTAGGTTAGCGAAACCTGAACTGCTCGAGCAAAATTGTATTTCAGAATGGTGTTAGTCTTGTGGCTTTTTCCCCAGTGATTCTGCTTTGAAGGGGCTGTCTTCAAATTCTAAACTATGTTAAAAGCATTTAATCGGTTCACGTCATGTTGCTTTAAGAGTCAATTTTCCTTGTCCCTTACAATTCATCTAACANCTCTTACATTTTTTNNAAAAAAGTTTCAAAATTGTGTTTGGGGGTGAAGGAATGATTATGTGTGTATAGATATGTGTGGAGGCCCGAGACTGATACTGGATACATTCCTCTCTCCACCTTATTTATTTTTATTTAATTCCTATTTGTTTTATTTGAGACAGGGTGTCTCACTGAGCTTGGAGTGCATTGATTGGCTAAACTGGCTGTCCATCGAGCCCGGAACATATCTGTCACGTCTTGTTGTGTTGTCCTCACCAAGCTCTGATTCTAGGGTTATAAATGTACACCCCACACTGGCCTTTTTGTGATGCTGAGGATCTGAACTCGGGTCCTCANGCTTGTGTAGCAGACACTTTACCACTGAGCCAGCTCCCCAGAGCCTGCTTTTAGAAATTTTCAAAGAGATAAAATTGTGCATACTTATGGTGTACAGAATAGTGCTTTGGTGTGTGTGTGTGTGTGTGTGTTGTGGAATGGCTAAATCAAGACATTTAATATTTGCATTACCTCACAAAATTTCTATTCCTTGTGTGGTGAGAGCACTTAAAACATGTTCTCCCTTCAATATTCAGACATGCAATATTTTGTTATTAACTGTAGTCCCCAAATGGTACAATAGACCTATAGACCTATATTAGTTCNTTTTACTGTTGCTGGGACAAAGTCCCTGAATAAGGCAACTCCCAGGAGCAAAGGTTTACTTTGGCTCCTAGTTGCTGGCGCATCCAACAGGTAGCCCGTGGGCTGCATGCCTCCCGTGACAGCAATGAATGTGGCCCAACACAGTTGTAGATGACAGCATCCTGCTGCAATGTAAAGGGGCTGGAGGGAGTGCAGTCCGTCATGACAAGGAAGGCATGGAGGTGTGAGTGGCTTGTGTCTGTGGCAGAAAGATCTTGCTCACATCTGGGGACATCAAGAAAAGGAGAAAGGGGAATGTCCTGTTCCGTGAATGGGCTTTCTCCTTGACAATGTACCACACCCAGAGGTGTGTCACCTAGGTGATTTCAAATCCAGTCAAGTTGATGGTGAAGATTAACTATTATAAGACCATATATTCGTTACTTTTCTGTTGTTGTGGTCAAATATCAAGACCAAAAAGCAACTAACAGAAGGAACCCTTTCTCTTGGCTCATAATTCCAGTCCGTCACAGTGGGGAGGTGTGGTAGCAGGCAGGCGTGGAGAAAACTGCAAGTAGGCTGAGACTGTGAACTNNCAAAGCCTTCCCCAAGCTGTGGGCTTCCTCCCGCAAANCTGCAAATCGCCACTAACAGCGCCACCTACTGGAAACCAAGTGTTCAAACACCTGAGCCATCNGGGAACATTTCTCATTCCAGCCAACACAGACCTCAAAGCTTACTTAAGTTTTCTCAGTTCAGCAACATNACCTCACANGTCCCCGATTATACGATTATATTCTCTGCTTCTGGACGGAGAACTCTTTCACAGTCCACATAAAAGTGAGTGCATGTGAAATCAGGTTTCTGAGCCTCATTTAATACACTTAGTACAATGTCTTCCAGGATCATCTATGGAGTCGCAAATGACAGGGTTTCCTTAATTTTTAAAACCAAATGATGCTGCATTTGTTTGAACACACTGCATTTGCTTTATCCATTCATTTCTTGGTAGAAACTTAGGGGGGTTCTGGGTCTTGCCTATTATGATCAATGCTGTGATAAAAAAAGAGTGAAAGGATGTATTTGATATATATTTAATTATCGTCGTATAGGGACCCAATGTGACTTTTTCTGGGGAGGCCTGAACAAATGTCTATTCACCCCCGCTAGGGCATTGATGACAGACCAAAGACACTGCTCCAACCATCTAGATTGGTGGACCCATGAGTTTTTTGGGATTTCTTACAGGAGTACGGGTGAAGGGTAACTTACAAAGGCGTGGATGACTCAATAGCNGCTCCGTCACATAGAAGCCCACCCCAGCAGGGGTGATGGTTCATGAGAGCTTTCCTGAAGCTCCCTGCTCACCTTGTACTCACTCCACAGGAGAGTGTCATCTCCCCCCAACCACTACTTATGATCCAGCCCTGGTGAGAGGTCTTGTGAGTCTCTTGTCACTCTCTGAGCTTCCGGAACCATGGCTTTACAAGCTTGCTCAGCTTCTGGCGCCTTACATGCCTTTCTCCTCCCCACAGAAGGCAACATTTCAACGGGGAGGAAATAGCTAAGCAACAGCCTACTAGACAGATTATATCATATTTATTTTTAATTTTTGAGGCACCTCCCTACTGCTTTTCACAATGGCCATGNTAATTTACATTCCCTCTGATGGTGTGTGAGAGCCAAAGCTNCATTCTAAGTTTTAATTACTATGCCTAAGAGATCTGTGAAACAAAAATGCCTCTGATCTGCAAGNCCCTTGCCCAAGGACAGANAGTTCCTGAAATGCTGGAGGCTNTTGTTTATGGGAGATAACAAGCCACATGTTTTCACTCCCCTAAACAAGTTTGTTTGACCCATCTGTACCGGATGTGCTTGATCACATGTGGGTGGGAGGGGCACAGACAGGAAATACNTCAGGATNTATGCTTGCCCCTGATTGGATGCAGGCTGAAGGTACATCCAGATGTATACTTGCTCCTGATTGNACCTGATGGAAAATACTTAAACTGCTTCAAAACTTGATTCAGCTCCATCTTCTGGAAACCCAGAGATGGACCCAGCCAGAGTCCACCACCTGGCTAGTATTTAATTAAAGCTTGCTTCAAATTTGGCTTTGAATTATGGTGGAGGTCTTCTACTCGACCGGTGGGATTAACAGGTGCTCTCAGGTTCCCTGCATTCCACATCCTCATCATCATTTTTTCTTTGGTGATTTTGATAATATCCATTCTGAGGTGTGTAGGAATTGACTTCTGTTTTCAAAAGGAAAAGGGGCTCGTGACAACAACTGTATGAGGCAACCAGCTTTTCTCCTGCACAAATGGGAGCATGGTTTCCCACAAGTTGTCCAAGGTCAGACAGACAGTAAGCAAGAAGGCAATCAAACTCAAACAGNTTTGAACCAGGAGTCACCTTTTACCCCACCTCTTGGTAACTCGATTTCCACCGCAAACTATTATGGAATAATGAATCCTCCTTATACCTATTAGGAAAACTAAAAAATTAGGATGATAATTTTTAATAATGCTGATTTCAAAAGTCCCTTACAGACCCTATAAAGATTTTCTCCATTTTCCTCTTTAAGGATTCCCCCTCTAGGGTCAGTCTACAAACTACTATAATTCTTGCCCCCACCTCATCTTATCTCCTAGGTGATAAAGTGTCTATCAGGCTTAATCAACAGCAGTTCGAGATGGAACTCAAACATTTCTAACCAGTGCCCAACAGATACAAATACTGCTGATACCTAGACCACGGAGAGCAAAACCACCTCTGTACAGAGCATATTTTGCACATAGAAGGTGCTCTGTCAATTGTAGAAGACAATTGAAAGCTAAAAGGCAAAAGCAAAATATAGAGCAAAATTATTGTGTCTTTCTGTTGTTGTGACAAACACCTCGAAAAAGGCAGCTCTAGGGGAAAAGGGGTTTATTCAACTTGAAATCCCAGGTCCCATCCCTGCAGGGAAGTCAAGGCAGGAACTTGAACTGGTCCCATCCATAGTCTGGAGCAGAGAAAGAAAGAATGTATGACTACCTACTATGCTAGCTTACTTTTTCTACTCTCCTACAGCCCAGAACCCAGTCCCAGGGAATGACACTACGCACAGTGGCCTGAGTCTTCCCACGTCAATGGACACAATCCAGACTATCCTCCCACAGATATGCCAGAGGGCAGCCTGATTTACACAGTCCCTCACAGAGAATCTCTGCACAAGGGATACTAGATTGCAGCAAGTCAATTAGTATAACTAACCATCCTCGTGATATAGCACCGACTCCCATCAATATGGCTACAATCAAAAAATGTACAACACCAAGTGTACACAAGGATGCTCAAGTACCTGGACCCTTGCACACTCTTGATGGAAATATAAAAATGCTGCAGCTGCTTTGGGGAAAATGTGCCAAGTTTTTGAGCTTGTTTGTTTGTGAGATATGGTCTCATTGTGAAGCCCAGGCTGGCCTCCAACCGGTGAACCTCTAGATTCAGCCTCCCACGTGCTGGGATAGTAGGTGTGCACCACCATCCTCAGCTTTAAAAAGCATTTCATATCATACCTGCCCTATCGCTTAGCAGTTTCAAGTCTAGACATTTGTCAAACAAACATGAAAACANGTGTCCACAAAAATGTCATTACAAGACATTTTAGTTCATAATAGCCCTAAACTGAAGCCTGCTCAGAGTGTATTAACTGGTAAATTGATCCATAAGTCATGGTGTGTCTGTAACATAGCTACTCTATGCCAGGAGATGTTGGCTCTACTGGCTCACATTCTCTGATGAGGTTGCAATCATGAATAAATATGAATAAATGTATGCTTTGTATTGAGAGAAACATCAGACACAAAAGAAAACTTATAATGTGGTTGATTATATTTCTTTTATGTAGAAGAGGGAACAAATCTATAATTTTAACCAAGATACAACAGTGATTGCCTGGAGACAGATGATTTGATGGGTCAGATAGGGAGCCTTCTGGGAGGTGGACTGTTCTATTTCTCAATAGGACTCTCTGGGTTGCAGGCACTCGTGTGCTTTAACTCAGAACAAAACACATGCTATTCTTTTCAACATTTACTTATCTATCCACTTGTTTCTGTGTTTGTATGTATGGTGTATGTCTGTGTGCACGCATGTCTGAGTGTAGGTGCACTATGTATGTCTATGTGCATGCATGTCTGAGTGTAGGTGCACTCCCCCATGCATATAAACACGGAAGCTACAGGTCAACATTGGGTGTCTATTTCAGTGGCTTGTCACCTTTGTTTCTGAGACAGGGTCTCACACTGAATGTGTAGCCTGGTGCATTAGATAGTCTGGCTGGCCTGGGAGACCCCAGGATCTGCCTGCCTCTGCCCCCTTGGTGGTAGGGTTATGGACACGTACTGCTACACTTGGCTTTTATGTGGGTGCTGGATCCAAACTCAGGGCCTCTGTTAGTTCATTTAAAGCTATCCATTTTCTGAGTGTTAAAGATGCAGGTTGATTTAGAGAAAACGGATAGCAGATGTATAACATCAGAGAATTCATTTGTGAAATTATGACCAAAAAATCTCATTGAAAAAATTGAATAGACAAATATAAAGGACACATACCTTTACTTCTAATCCTTTTTCCCAGAGAGAGTCTCTGGAGTTGTTATGTTGTACAGCAGTCTTTGACTTTTCCCCCCTGTTCTGGTAAATATGCATATTTCAGAAAANTGAATGTGAGTGAAGACCTGCAGAGCTACCTTCGGAGGGCAGAAGAGGGTTTAGATCCTCTGGAACTAGAGCTACAGGCAATTGAGAGCCATCCCATGTGGGTGCCCAGAACCCAACTCTGTCCCTTGCAAGAGCAGCAGGTCTTCTGGGCTGCTGAGCTCCAGCCCTGAAAGTTGGCTTCCCATCAGAACCCCCGGGAGATTTTAAGAGCCTGTGGATGCGGCCTACCTTAGGACAAATGGCTCAGCACGGAAGGATGCTTAGAAAAGAGGCCTGGGCATCTGTAGTTTTAATTTTACTTTATTTTTAATTTTTGTATTTGAGTGTATTTGTGTATTCGTCTATGTTTATTTTTACTTTTTGTGTACATGTTCCTGCACCACTTGTGTCCCTAGTGGCCATGAAGGCCGGAAGAGGGCATTGACTTCCCTGCAACAGGAATTAAGGACTATTGTGAGCTGCCATGTGAATGCTGGAACTAAATCCTAGTCCCCTGGAAGAGCAGCAAGTGCTCTGAGCCATGTCTTTAGCCCTGAGAGTTGTATCTTAAAAATTCTCCCTTNGGTGGGAATTTTACATAACCAGATCTTAAATTTCTTTTAATGTATTAAAAAATAATCTTCAAACAAGATAGAGCTTTCTTTAAGGGTGCAGTTTGGAGCANACTTCCTGATTATTTCAGTTCTAAAAGATTATTATCAAAGTGTGACCAATTAATAAATTCACATTAAAACAGAAACAAACTTTAGAGGCTGGAACGATGGCTCAGTGACTAAAATCGAATATTGTCTTTATAGAGGACCCCAGTACCTTTCTCAGCACTCACACTGGGCAGCCCACAATTCCTCTGGCTTTCACGGGCATCCCCCCACACACTCATACACACACAGACACACATAATTAAATTTTAATGAAAAAAACATAGAACATTTTGGGTTTAGATCATGAGAACACTTCAGTGTTAGACTACAAGATCGAGGAGATCTCATTGGCTGAAATTATTCTAAGCCTATAATTATTTCCCGAAGTTCTTCTGGGTGTACATACACTCCCTTGTAGACAGTGTCAGCACGTGCTTAGGGCAGATGCCAAAAGCTTTATGTTCCATATTTCAGAAGTAGCATTGAAGGAGTCTTTGGGATATTAAAAAACCAAAAAAACCAAAAAACAAAAGCAGAATTATGTCAGCATTTCTTTGCTCATTCCAGCTATGGGAAGTGAGAGGAGTCATGACCTTTGCAAGGATTGTTATCCCAGAAATTCTTAGCAGCCTGTCTGGGACCGACCGCAAGGTGTTTTCTTGTTTCTGTGAGTTCTGCTCGCTAATCTCCCAGCTACCACCTGTCAGCACTCAGAGGCCTAGGAAGTTAAAGGACAGAGGACAAGCACAGGAGGGAGCCTGTGCCTGCCCCAGGGTTGCACACTAACTGAGAACAAAAGACTGATTGTTCTTTGTTTGCCAAGCAGGGCCNGCTGCAAGTGCACAGTCGCCCAGCTCTGAGATGCTCAGCTGGGAAGATGCCTCCAGAGCCCCGCCAGCCAGGTGTGGGGCACCAGCAACTGGCTGCTCTCCTGCCTGGGTGCAGGGGCAAGTGGAGGTGAGGGCAAAGTGTGGTTAAACAATGGTTAGAAACGTCACAAACTTCCTAGATAGTCTTCACCACAAGATTTGGACTTTAGAATTTTATCTTATTAGAGAAAGGGGCAGAAACCGGCTAAAGTCAGGCTAGTAGCAGCTCAAAGACCAAACCTGGGAAAGATGCGGAGTTTATCCCACTGCAGGTGCCGTACTCTGCTTGGGGCTTATCTGCAGCAAAGGTAGGGGCAAGAGACACCCCCACTGTTTTTAGAGCTNTAGTGGAACAATTGGGTCCTTCACAGCTTCCTGGAGTAAGGCAACTTCCACAGGAAGCCGGAACTTTCTAGAAAGAATATCATTGCACACGGATATGGGCATGGGCAGTGGTTTCTTTGTGTGTTCATATGGGGNAAAAAAAAGTGACCAAAGTACACTTTAGAAAAACACACAAAGAGAAACTTGTCATGAGCTGTATCTCCGGGTGAGAGGATTGTGGGAGAATTTTACTTTCATTTCTGAATATTTCTAGAATATTCAAGGATCATGTACATCTTTAAAACTCAGGGAAAAGAATTATGGGGGCTATGAAGGTCCACTGGCCTTGCAGCCGGGGTTTGCTGCATGCTCGGGTGCTGGAGAAGGGGAATCACTGACCCACGCATTTCCTCATTGACAGGAGTGACAGAATGGGGATCATCCTGGTGAAAGCTTATGGCAAAGATGAGGGTTGGCACTGTCCCTAACCATGCTGGTGAGTTGCCAGCCTGCTCCCCACCTTGCCGTGGTGTTATTAGGTCATAGTGTCAGTTCTGCAAAGATGCCAGGCAGATGTGGGCCATGACATCATCCTTCCCTTTGTTAACGCGTCTCAACCCGTGCTTCTTTGTCTGCCCTGGACTCTACCTTGTTCAGTCTTCAAGCATGAAGTTGCAGCTATAATGTGTAGAAATGTCAAGTGGCCAGGAAAAAACAAAACCAAACTTAAACCAAATGAGAAGTCTGTGGATTAGTTGGGACTGCTATCATTGCCCTTATACTACTACACTGTTACTCATCATTAGCGAAGGAAATCCGGGTAGGAACTCAGCCAAGGCAGGAACCTGAAGGCGGGAACAGGAGCAGAAGCCATGGAGGAGCACTGCTTTATTCAGGCGTTTTTGGACCGTCAGCNCCCAAATCACAACATAGAGACTAATTATTAATTGTGAAAGCTCGACCTTAGCTTAGGCTTGTTCCTAACCAGTTCTTATAACTTAAATTAATCCACATGTTTTAATTTACATCTTTTACGTGGCTAGGTTACCTTTACTCTGTACTGCCCATCCTGCTTCTGCTCTTTCTGGCTGGTGACTCCTCCTTTTTTCTTCCCAGAGCTCTCTGTCCCTAGAAGTCCCGCCTAACCTCTTCCTGCCTAACCTAATGGCCATTCGGCTCTTCATTAAACCAATCCCAGTNACACATCTTCACACAGTGTAAGGAATATTCTGTAACACTGCTTACTGGCTTGCTTCCTATGGCTTGCTCAGCCTGCTTTCTTGTACCATCCAGGAACATCTGTCCACGGATTGCACCACCATGGTGAGCTGGGCCCTTCTACATCAATCATTAATCAAGAAAATGCCACCCCTGGCTTGCCCACAGGCCACTGTGGTGGGGGCATTTTCTCAGCTGAGGTTCCTCTTCCCAAATGACTCTAGCTAGTGTCATGTTGACCTAGAACTAGGCAGTACAGCATTCATTTCCAGTCATTGCCCTGAGGTGACTATCATTGCCCTGAGGTGACTGTCAAGATCACCAGTGTGTAATAATCACAACATATAGTCACTGCTATAGAGCAGTGGCTGCTAAATATATGCCTCCCGTCCCTCCAGTTCTTATTAGTTTAGTATTCCATAAACATGTGGGGATAGTCTCAGGGCCTGGATGGTTAGTACAAAAGGATGACAATGACAATTCAGGGTCAAGGGAGTGGCAATATGCATCTAACTGAGGGCGATGACAGTGGTGAGGACCCATTGTTAGGCTCGGCCCAATGCAAGCCCAGGTGTCTANGGTTACATAACAATTGACCTCATTTTCCATCCCTCACCCTTTTACCATTAATGGATTTCTTTCTGTCTAGAGACAATGCTAGCACAAAGAAGGAAAAATGGGAGCTAAAGAAACTGCTCAGTGCTTAAGACTGTTTCCTGTTCTTGCAGAGGACCTGTGTTTGTTCTCGGCACCTACATCAGGCGGCTGACAACTGCCTGCCACTCCAGGTCTAAGGGGCTCTCTTAGTGCCTCCAAGGGACTCACACTCATGTGCATATAATTCTATACACAGACATATATATACTAAAATATTAAATTAAATTAAAGGAAAGGTAAGGTTTGTCATTGTTTTGCTTTTGTTTTTCTTTAGTTTTTAGTTTTCCAAGACAGCTTCTTCTTCTGCATCCATCTGGTTTGGAGCACTAAACCCCCGGCTCAGCCTCTCGAGAGCTGGGATTACAGGTGTGCTCCACCATATCTGACAAAAAAAAAGAAAGGAAGGAAGGAGGGGGGAGGGACAGACAGAGGAAGGGACAGAGGGAGGAAAAGAAGGAAGGAAGGAAGGGAGGAAGGAAAGAAGGAAGGTTTGGAGACTCTGAGCCCTGTCATTCTATACTTCAGTGGCAAGTCAGCCCTCTTTGTCTAGTCCTAACTGTCCTTAGAAATCAGCATTGCTTACAGTATCCCATCCTTAGGGAAGAATAATTTTTAGGGTTCCTCTGGGTTAATTCTAGACATACTGAAGACTCCAGAAGGGAAAAAAATGTGTATGGTGGGTAAGGGTTGGAGACTTGCTTTGTAGACCAGGTTGGTCTTGAGAAAGCCACCTGTCTCTGCTTCCCAATTGCTGGGATTAAAGGCACACACCACCAACACCCAGATTTTTATTTGTTTGTTTTATTTTTGTTTTGTTTGTTTTAACATTTCTGATCCCTTATTTTCAAACTGACCCACTGTTAATCCCACCAGTTGAGAATAAGACCACTACCACAGTTGAAGTCAAATTTGAAGCAAGCTTTAATTAAATACCGGCCAGGTGGAAGGCCCAGAAATCACAGTTTGCAGGGAATTAAAGTATTTCCCATCAGGTCCAATCAGGCGTAAGCATGCATCCTGANNTATTTCCTGCCTGTGAACCTCCTGCCCGCATGTGATCAAGCACATCCNGTGCATATGGGTCAAACAAACTTGTTTAGGGGCATGGAAACACGTGGCTTGTTATCTCCCATAAACAATAGCCTCCAGCATCTCAGGAACTGTCTGTCCTTGGGCAAGAGGCTTGCAGATCAGAGGCATTTTTGTTTCATGGATCTNTAAGGCATAGGAATTAAAANTTTAAATGTAACATAGGTTCCCACATCACCTAATTAAGGGTTTAATANAGTTCATTAATTATATAATTATAATTATTACATATTATATAATATATACATTATATTACAGCCATATATATCTCAGAGTTCAAAGCACTGTGGAATTTCTAAGTGAAATTTTCAAGCATGAGGCACACAGATGAAGAATGAGCTGCTGCTTTGAACTGTATTTCCATGAGACTACTTTATTCCAGAAGGCACTTACTTGACATAAAGAGTAAAAATCAAAGAAAGAAAATGAAGATTGGGAGGAAGTCTAACAAAGATACCATGAAAAGAATCAGTGATTATG
Organism: Neotoma lepida; assembly: GCA_001675575.1. Lineage (NCBI taxonomy): Eukaryota > Metazoa > Chordata > Mammalia > Rodentia > Cricetidae > Neotoma > Neotoma lepida. The sequence goes on from LZPO01117661.1 coordinate 25,074, forward strand.
CTTACCCTGCCTACTTGGTGGAGACATACTCAGAGATAGTGTGAAAATATTCAGGTGGTTATCAGATCTCTCGCCTGTGATTGCTCAAATATTCTCTCATTTGAGCATCTTTCTAGGATGGCACAATGTTTCTGTGTTCTAAGGGAATTAACAGAAACTCAAAAGATTAATATGCCTAGAATTACATAACTAGTCTTGGCAAAAACCATAATTAAGATTTTTTAAAAACAAACAAAAAATGGCTTCTGAAAGTCATCTATGATTTTTTTCTGAAAACCTTTGGACATAAATAGTCTTCCAGCTTGGTCTACCTTAGCTTGAAAAATTGTTACAAATCGTATCCCTGTAATTTTTTTTAACTTTCATTGATTCTTTGCAGATTTCATATCATGCACCCTGACCCCACCCATNTNCTCAGCCCCTGCATCTGCCCTCTGCCCCTGCAACCTCCTCCTCACAACAAAACAAAATGTAAAAAGCCAAAACAATACAAACAAACAAAAACAAAACANTAAAAAAACCAAACCCAAAACAGAAAACAAACAAACAAAAAAAGAAGAATCTTGTTGTGGAAGCTGTAGCGTGGCCACTGAGTTACACAGTTAATTCTTTAGTCCACTCATCTTCACTTGCAAGTGTTCATTTCGGAGTCAGTGATCTGGTTTGAGGCCTCTGGCTTCTGCCACACCATTGGTAATCGGCTCTCTCTGGGGACTCCTCTTGGATATTCTGTTGTTGTCCTGTGTGGTGAGGATCCTGCAGTTTGGGGTCCGTAGGTTTGTCCCCTTCACATGCTCCAACAGTTCACAGATGAGGTGGATGCTGGGATGGGTGAAATCATAGCCCTGTTTCTGGGTCTGGATGGTAGCTGGGCTGGTCAGCCCTCCAGCTTTCCCCCAATTGTCACTACACAGGTGAGTTCTCCAGCACCGCCTCAGCCAGCCACTCAAGCAGCCTGCAGCAAGGANCAGGGCTCTCTCTCTCTCTCTCTCCATTGCTGTAGAGGGCATATGAGGGGGTGGTCAGCTCTCCTGNTCTCATGCCCTCAGGGCCGGCTCACCTGTGCCACTGCCAANAGGATCAGCTCTAGCATACTGCTCAGGTGAGGTGCAGGGCCTGTTCTCCTGAGTGCTGCAGCCAGTGAGGGACAAGGCNGGCTCTCCAACTCTGTGACCCTGGGGCTAGCTCTCTCGACTGCCCTGCCGGTTGCAGGTAGCAAGAGGTGGGAGGGGGAGGGCATTTTTCCCTCACCCATGCCACCACATGGCAGATAAAGTGGGGGAGGGGGTCACCTCTGCAGTTCTTAAGCCCTCAGGGCTGGCCTACCTGCATCCCTGACAACAGGGTCAGCTCTAGTGTGCTGCCTAGGTGAGGTGAGGTACATGCCTGTGGTGAGGGGTGGGTGTTAGTATTCTGAACTGCCCCTTGGGGACCCATCATTTGGGGACCTGCCCAGCTTCCTGATGTCATCTTATGTAAGGTGCCTTTAAGAAAAAACTCCTCCCCTTTTGCTCACTGGTGCGCTCTCTCTCTCTCTCTCTCTCTCTCTCTCTCTCTCTCTCTCTCTCTTTCTCCCTCTCTGTCTCTCTCCCCTCTCTTTCTCTCTTTCTCTCTCTGTCTCCCTTTAATAATAAAAAACTTTCCATATGGATGCCCTATCTGCTGTGTGAGTAACTTTCCACTGCACCTCACTGTCCACTGTGCCCTAATGGTGTGTCTCACCCACTGCGGGGCAACTTGGTCCAAACCTGCCCAGACTTCTTGAGCCATTTCACAACATTAACAGTGTGACCATCTTTACTGATTGTGGAAGCCAGCTCTCCTGCAGCAAGGGGCAGGGCCAGCTATCCCATGGCCTGTGAGGGGCAGAATCAGCTCAGCACGGCCCTCAGATTTCAACATGCTTAATTCCTATGACACCCATGGTAACACAGGCCATGGACATCAACACAGATCCCAGCCAAAACAGGACCATGGACCCAGATGGCCTTGGCAGCAGCCTGGGCCCAGGTGTCACCATGGCCCCGGTGGCAGCACAGGCCANCCAGGTCAATATGGCCCTGGTAGCAACATGGCCCTTGGATACCAACATGGTCTCAGATGGCTGACCAGAGCTGGGGCATTTATATGGCCCTCAGTAACGGNCAACTGACATCAACTCAGACCCTGACTGATGTAGAGCCACGGTGCCAGACACGGCCCTCCGAAGCAGCCCTGGCCCAGAGGGCACCGTGGACCCAGGTGGCAGCTCAGGCCTCCTGGTTCAGCATGGCCCCATGGCAGTGTGTTTCTTGGATGCCAACATGGCCCCAGGTAGCAACCCAGATCCCTGGCATCAGCATGGCCTTCAATGGTATCAGGAGCTATGGAAATCCACCCAGACCCTGGCTACTGTAGGGCCATGGGTAATTTTATTTTTATGAATTGAAAATTGCTGCTTTTAAAACATGTAAAATCATTAACAATTTACCAAGATGATTTCTACTAAAATGGAGGTTTAATGAGTACAGCGAGGGGAACCCACAGAGCTGCACATAGAGGACAACTGACCATGGACTGAGGGCACAAGTTCTGAAGCAGAAATGAGGAGGAGGCTGTCTGTTAAGGATGATGGTTATGTGGCAGCCAACTGAAGGAAATACTCAGATTGGATGCCATGGGGGCATCAGCCATGCAGAAAACCAACAAGGAGGCTCCTCCCTGCTGCCTGCCTTTGTTGTGCCAGAAGGAGCTATACAGGCTGCTGGAGGGAAAGACGTCAATGGTCTTGCCCAACAGAGGAGTCTGCATGCTACAACACCAACCTTCCAGACAAGACATGACCACTGGTACAATCATGAAATGGCTGTTACAGGGTAACTAATTGGAATTTGGGGCTGCTCCATAGCGAGGACTTTCATTCCTGACACATTAACGCTGGTTCAAAATCCATAATTGCAGAGGTCAGGCTCTGGGATAGAACCTACTATTGTTATTTTGCTCAATGGTTGTAAGATGGATTTTCTAAATGGTCTTGTTAAATAAAACACAGAGGCAGAGATAGGGGTGAAAGTCTGACAGAGATCAGAGGAATTAGGAACAGCTACCAGCCTCACCTTACACCGCCGCCCTTGCTTTCAAAAAGGAGAGTGTCTGACTTCCTTATACCTCCATGTCTATATCCCTTTCTGTTCTGTTCTCCCATTGGCTCTTTCAGCCTAGCTACATCACTTCCTCCCATCTCTGTCACTTCCTGCCTGACCTCCAGACCTCCAGAATTCTATGGTTGATGCTGGGATTAAAGGTGTGTGTCTCCAAGCTTGATTGTTTCTAGTGTGACCTGGAACACACAGGGATCCAGACAGACCCTGCTTGCTAAGTGATAGGATTAAGGGCGTGTGCTAATTTTGCAAGGCTAGTGGCTGACCTTGTTCCTCTGATCCTCAGATAAATTTTATTGGGGGACATAGATAAAATACCACCACATTTCCCGTCTTTGTCTAATAAGAATAAAAAAAATTTAAAAAGTTATAACTAATATAAGGAAAACTATATACAATAAGTTCAATTTTGAACAGCATACTGTCAGCAGTATCAATGCAAGGGCACTTTCTTGCCCAGTGGCTAATTTTTGCCACATGAAAGTTAAGGAAGTGTTGCTGGAAGGANTTGGGAAGCAAGTTGCAGGGTAGCATTGTAAGCATGTGATGTCAGCGGACAGGATGTGGTGCTAGGCAGCCAAGGACATCTTTAGCACAAAGGTCAGTTACCCAGGGAAAATCAGTGAGTTCTGAAAGCAAGCAGGTGGTTATATGACACTCACCAGCTTGTGTGGGTTACAGACAAGAGGCAAGTCACATTTGCAAGNAATTAAATTATGTTGGCAAGCAGACTGGCCAGTGTTTTGAGTGGGCAGTGCTATGGGCCGAATCACATTCCCACCCACCTAAAATTCATAGGATGAAGTTCCAATACTGAGTGTCTTTGTATGTAACTCTATTTAGAGATCACACCTTTAAAGAGGTAATTAAAACAGACCTTTATGAGAGTACAGACCTTAAGGGAAGATATTAAGAAATGACACTGTGAAGACATGAAAGGTGGCTGTCTTAGTTTGGTTTCTATTGCTGTGACAAAACACCATGACCAAAAACAACTTGGGGAGGAAAGAATTGATTCCATTTTAAAGGNGAGTTGGGGCAGAAACTCAGGGTAAGAACCTGGAGGCAAGAACTGAATGAAGCAGAAGCCACGGGGGGTGGGGGGGCGCAGGAGGGGGACCCTGCTTACTGACTTGCTCTACCTGCTTTCTTAGAGCACCCAGGAACACCTGTGCAGGTGTGGCACTACCCACAGTGGACTGGACACTTCCACATCAACCATCAATGAAGAAAATACCACACAGATATGCCCACAGGCCAATATGACTCCGTGTTTTTTATCAGTTGAGCTTCCTTCTTCCCAGATGACTATTTTCTACCAAGTTGACAAAAGCTAGCCCACACAATGGCCACACGCAAGCCAAGGAGAGAGGCCCTCCAAAGCTTACTGACACTTATGTCTTAGATTTCTAGCTTTAGAGCTTGAACTAAGCAATTTCTATCACTGTGAGCCACACAATCTGTGGGACTTTGTTATAACAGCCCTGCCAAATTAACATAGGCAGATAATAGCCTAGAAAAGTTCATGAATCTCAGGCAGGGTTTTTTTTTTTGTGTGTGTGTGTGTGTGTGAGACACATAAGTAATTGAAGGGGGATGTGAATGTACAAATGACATGGAAATGAATATAAAGTTTGGGAGTGGCTGGGGAGAGAGATGTCTGGAAATCTTTGGGTAACTCTAGCAGAAATCGAGAGATGATAACTATTAGTTACTTTGCTGTTACTGTAATAAAACACCATGACCAAAGCAGCTTCTGGCAGAAAGAGATTATCTTGGCTTGCAGTTCCAGAGGGAAAGTCCATAATGTGTAGGAAGGCATGCCAGCCGGCAGCTAGAGCAGGCAGCTGAGGGATCACATCTTCAGTCACATGCAGACATTGAGCTGGAAGTGGGTCAGGACTACAAACTCTTAAAGCCNACCTCTAGTGACGTGCTTTCTCCAGCAGTTTTGTCTCCTAAAGGTTCTATAACAATGGTTCTCAACCTGTGAGCTGTGACCCCCCAGCCCCATCAAAAAACACAATTATTTACATTATGATTTATAACAGTAGCAAAATTACAGTATGAAGTAGCAACATTCCACAACATGAGGAACTATATCAAAGGGCCACAGCATTAGGAAGATTGAGAACACTGTTCTAGAACCTTCCCTAATGGTACCACCAACTTGAGGNCAAGTGTTCAAACACATAAGCCTATGAGAGACATTTCTCATTCAAACCACGATAATGAACCATCTTATTAAGACAAGAATGCCTGAGTGCTGAAGATCCATCATGTGGGTGTGGAAAGTAAGAAGATCTTGGTTTGGGTGCTGGTTTTCCGTTGCAGTTGAATCACTAGAGGCTGGCCCATAGCAGGTGAGCCTAAAGAATGTTAGGTTTGATGGCTGAAAAGCATGGCTTGTGAAAGACACAAGTTCTCAGACGCTGAACACGATTTCCTGAGTGTAAATCTTTAGGGGAGGAATTTGGGACAGTTTCAACAGAAGCCATGAATGGCTCAACAAATCTGAGAAACAAACAATTAAGCATGAAAATGCATTAGTTAAGTATCATATTAATCCATCCGAACTTAAATGAATTGAAACCAACACATATCTTAAGGGATATACCACACTCATTTGGGAGATTACAGGTAGGCCCCAGGGGAGAATTTATGTGTTAAATAGAATTCCTTTCATTGTACCGGTAGGTAGAATATTTATTGCAGTTCCACAATTTAAGAGAGAGGAGAGTCTCTCCAGCGGAAAAACTACAGAATAAGCAAATGACTACAAGACATAGAATGACAAAGTTACAGACATGAAGATTTNATTTAGAAGTAAGCCACTTTGTCAAGAGCCTTTCAACTGAGAAGAGATACTATTTGTTCACAGATTCCAAACAGAGTATCTTTCACATTGAAATGTAATGAAATCAGAATATGTTGTATGGCTGATTGTAAGCAAATTTGTTTAGGAGTGTCTAAAACCCACACAACGGAGTTCCTGGGTTCCCGGAGTGCTGGAAGCACACGGCAGGGGTGAGTCCTCCCATGTCTTCTTACTTACAACAAGGNCCAGAAGTTCGCTTCTTGCCAAGGTGCCACCCAGGCCTCTTCAGTCTACATACTTGANTATCCTGGGAGCTCTGGCAGCAGCCAGTCCATTTCATAGTGTTGCCTGCTCCCTCTAGGCTGCAGGAAGTGGGGTCCTTTCTCTGGAGATCTCTTCCTGTCTTTAGCATCTACTTTCTGTTTCTCTGTAAAAGTATTTTTGATATTCTGTGACTGACTTTTATGCTGTCTTATCAGTTTGTAACATCANAGGTTCATTTCCTGTATTCTGCAGCTGGACATAACCTCTTCCTCTTTGGTGCCTCTCTTAGAGCATTTACCTCACTTGATGGCATAGGACAAGCTAATAGGTTTGATTTTCTCATCCCTGTTTTAGCAATAGGAACTCAATTCTGACTAATTTTAGAAAAAAAAAGTTTATCAAAAGCTGTGGAGATGGTTCAGTGGATAAAATGTGCTGCAGCCAATGATCTGAGTTTAAATCCTCAGAACCCAAATAATCTGGAGCGACCTAGAGGACCTGTGATACCCTTGCTTCTATGGTGAGCTCGGAGGCAGAGATGTGCAAACCCTTGGAAGATCATGGAACCCACAGCCTGGTGTACACAGCACAACAACAAAGTGTAAGGTAAGGACCAACAACAAAGGTTGTCCTCTGACCGTTTCCTTCACATATGCTGTGACACACACACACACACACACACACACACAGAGAGAGGCACAAAATAACAATAATAATGATAACTATAATGATAATAATAATAATGGTAAATGATTTCCTGAGGCATGCAAACTGCTTTCAGAATGAAGTTGCAAGGGAACTTGGACATGAGTAGTCATTGTCCTCAAGTGTTGGGCTCCAACTCTTGACTCTGCTTTCTTGTGCCTTGGCTTACACCCCAGTAGACTTTCCCTTTCCAGCAACAAGGTTGGCCAAGATCAGCTCCAGGCTCACAGCCTTCCAATGTAGCTATTGTGTTGAAACACTGGCTCTTCTAATTATTACAACAAATGTTTAGAGATTGTGCTGTTCTGGACTGGCCTGGAGCAAGTCCCCATGACTGAACGAATTCTTCTGGGTAATGGTGTGCAATTGTTCCAACAGGCCAGGCTAGGGGTAATTTTGACTAACTCACTCCAATTCGTTTATTACTCTCCTGATTTTATATAAAAACAATCTCATACCCCAGGAAAGTCCTCAATTTACTGTAAACCAAGACAGTTGACACCTTAGGAGTCCACGCTGGGGATAAGGGAAGTACTATGGCTAGCCTAACTGAGCTCTCAGAGGCTAAGAAAGGCGGAGGGGCACACTGGAGAGACGGCTCTGTGGTGAAGGGAATGCGTTGTTCATTCAGGGGACCTGAGTTAGGTTTGCTGCACCCACAAAGGCAGGTTACAATGGCCTGAAACACCAGCTCCGGGGAACCTGAGGCTTCTGGCTTCCTCAGGCACCTGTCCTCACTTGCACATAGCCACACACACTCACATACACATAATTAAAAATACAAATAAATCCTTAAAAAAATGAAGGTGGGTAGTCTCCATTAGAACCATAATAAAAAGAACAAATTCGGGGCAGACGGAACACCAAAATAATACCTTTTCTGTTCATCCTTTTAGACTAGAGGCCCCATGAAGGCAAGGACTGAGTCTTACTCATTTTCATTTCTTGTGTGTGTGTGTGTGGGGGGGGGTCAGCACATTGCTCTCCACAGAAGAAAGCCTCTGGAGAAGTTGTGTTCTTTCTTCCATTTTATTATAGACTTGGGGAACTACCTCTTAGGATGAAGAAATGTCACGGTAGATGATACAGGATCATTTTAAACAGCATTTCAATGTAGGAGAATCTCCATCTCCCCTGAGATTATTCAAATGTAATATTGCTTAAAGCAAGGTAGGTGGATGATCTTATTCCCTGAACTCTCAAAATCACCATAGACCTATGTTTCATAAGGTAGTTTTGTGCCTTATAGCTGGAACAAAACCTACATTATGTCTTCTTCATATAAACATCTAGTATTAATCAGAATCTGTACTTTCAGCCCCTCTCCTGAAGAGCTGAGGCTGACTCACTCATTTGTGTTTTGTGGCTGTCATTAGAACAGTGAGCAGGGGTTGTTTTGCTTTGGTCAGGGTGTGGCTTTTGCTCTGAAACCATTTTCCTGTAATTTCCGACCTAACTCCTGCCAACAGTGAGTTAGGCATCAGTTGTGTGTGTGTGTGTGTGTGTGTGTGCGCGCGCGCTTGCATGCTTAAAGAGCTACAGCCTTAGCTTTGAAAACAGAATAAAATTATTTTATTATTTTGAGTTAATGAACAACAGATGGGAAATCTTGAACTTAGTTCATGGAAGAAAAGAAAACAGCCTTTGACATGTTGCTTTCAAATCTGGCATTGCCTGTGGAGACAAGGACTTTAGTCTGTGTGAATTCAGCCTGGCCAGTTCTTTCTAGGGCACATTTGTGAATACGTTTGGATTATTGCTGCCTCGCAGTCTCTAACACAAGATGTCTTTAAAGGTGTAGGTTTTGTTTTGTTTTGTTTTGTTTTTTACTTTCACTCTTTGGGGAACCCACCACCCAGCTCCCAAATAAATACACATAGTCTTATTCTTTCTTAAGAATGCCAAGCCTTAGCTTGGCTTGTTTCTTCCAGCTTTTCTTAAATTATCCCGACTACCTTTTGCCTGTGGGCTTTTACCTTTCTCTATTCTATATCTCTTTCTTTCCTTCTTACTCCATGGCTGGCTGTGTTGCTGGATGGCTGGCTCCTGGCATCCTCCTCTCCTTCTCCTGTTCTCGCTTCTCCCTCTTTCTTTTTCTTCTATTTATTCTCTCTGCCTGCCAGCCCCACCTATCCTTTCTCCTGCCTTGCTATTTATTGGCTGTTCAGCTCTTTATTAGACCATCAGGTGTTTTAGACAGGTAAAGTAACACAGCTTCACAGAGTTAAACAAATGCAACATAAAAGAATGCAACACATCTTTGTACCATTAAAACAAATATTCCACAGCATAAACAAATGTGACACATCTTCAACTATATTCCACAACATAAAGGCTCTCTATATACAACTCTCTTTTCAAGAAGCTGAGATGAAAGAATATTTAAGTGAATGCTATTCTTTTGTCTACATAAATAAAACAATATTTATGTCAAAAATTACATTAGAAAGAGAGATCAGTATTAATGTCACATTCTTTTACCTTTACATATCTAGAAGGACACTTTAGTGGACTTTCAAGCACCCACTCCATCTCAAATCTACTAAGGAAAAAAGAAGTAGTTTGGGAAAAACAGTTCCTTACCAGTGCTCAGCTTAAGGTGGGATGGAAAGACTGGTAGTTAACTGTTTCTGTTTTTTCCTCTCTCAGGGTTGGGCAGGTGGGACAGCACCTATTCTAACTGAAATGGAGGTGGCGCCACTAAGAGTCCAAACCTCCAAGAAGTCCTTTATATTACCCAAGGAGCATGAAAAAAAAAAATGGAACCTATCATTCCTGTAACTACAAGTAGTTATCTTTACCATGAAAGGAACCAGATGCCAATTCATTTCCCGGCAGAGAGAAAGAGCTGTCTGTGTTCATGGGTATGTCATTCTAGCTTAGCTGCAAAGTAAGTCAGCGATTTCTGAAGTACAGCTTCTTTCTGGATTTCTCGTTCTACAAGGAAACAACCCTTATCATTTAGGCATATTTGACACAAGATTTCAATTATGGTTGATAAGGGAAATAATAGGAGAGATAACAGGAGTCTGGTGCCAAAAGGTACCATTTGTCCCTTTGTTTTTGACTACCTATCTTCCAGCGGAGGAGACCAGACTGCAAGGGTCTCTGAGCTGACCCACACACAGGCAGTAGCACGAGGGAGCTTTTCTTTCTCTTGGTGACCAGCACACTGCTCTCTTCACTACGTGTGTCACCCATACAGCCCTCAATTCTGCTTTTCTTTTTTAAGCAATTGTGTCTCTAGTAAGGAAGCAGCAGACTATGCAGAATCTGTCCCCGAATGCAGAAAATCTAAGTTCTGCTAAACTTTATACTACATAAATTCTCCTGGAACTCCATCTTACCATTCTGAGTGGTCATCATGACAATCACAGCTAATACCACAATCAATGACTATGCCAAGTGCTGTATTTGCTTTACTGAACTCATTTGACAAGAATCCTGAGAGGTTGGTACCACAGATCTTCCTATGCAGATGAGGAGATGGAGTTCGAACAGGTTGAGGCAAGTGCCCAAGATTAGTCAGTGCTGGTAGATTCTAGAGCTGAATTAGATGGCTTCTACCAAGACTTCAGCAAAAGACAACNTGTGGATCCAGGATGCTCCACTCCTAATACACGGGGTTATCTGAGGCTTGAACCTGGAATCAATTTATCAAGGCAAACTAACAACGAACAGACNACACTCAGATTCAAATTGCTTCCTTGTTTGCACCCTTGCTGTTAGTTATGGCTCTACTCTCAACTCAGACCAATGTACCAAATTCAGTCTTTGACATTTAATGACCATGGCTGCAAGGACCCGATAAACCCAGCTATTGGGCTCACAGCTAAGTTTTCTAGACTTCAGGATATAGTATAGGATTATGATACCCTTAACTCATTTAATGACCATGGCTGCAAGGACCCGATAA